>JAOTQE010061826.1:0-18500 GCA_025631205.1 Nesometra sesokonis | reverse complement strand
CACACAGTGAAACACACTGTGTCTTTAGTGTGAACACATAGTTTTCCACAGTGTGTTCACTGTGTGGCATTTTCCAATTTAATAGATTACATATTTTACATTGTTCATTCCATCGATTTTCTAACAAAAATCATCAATAATTATTTCGTTATTTCATAGTCCTTTTTTACAAAGTAATTTCTCTTTTTGATAACACTCAACAACATCCAATGGATATTAACTATCAAACGGCAATATATACACGATGTATCGTTCTTCTCATAATGTTTATAATTTCATTCTTATCGTGTTCTTAGTCCTTAGTATGATATTCGATTTCTTCTTCCCAGCTCAAATGTCTTTGGTTCTCCGATGAAGTATTCAACGCGACAACTGGTCTCTGTGATAGTGTATGCAGGTATTCTACCCAATCGTTGTAGGTTCTGGTAGTCACGTGATAATCCATTCCATTCAATATGATGATACAAAGAAGATAGACCTTCCATTCGTCTTTGAGGCGATATTGATGCCTTCCAACTTCCTCTATAACCGTAAAGTCTGTCAAAGCCTTCAAAACTAACGAGACTAACTTCAATTGGAATTTTTCTCGGCAGAATATAGATATGTTGTGTAGAACGTCAAGCGTACAACCAGTATTATTGGGACAACGAAGCTGCCACAACAAGCTCATGGAAGTCCAAAGGCATCCTTAATATACCAAGATCTGGAAACAACATGCAGGCCATATTGAAGATTTCGTAGTTACTTGCAGCTGAGATGATAATGATAAAATGATGAACACAAGAATGATGAACTTGCTTTTATGTTGATACGACGTACAGCTATTATATAATATATGAAAGAGTTCAGACTTGCATTCACAGGTTTCAATTGATCCATAGACACCGAAACACAAAACCACCGCGCGGCAATGGCACGCGGCAGCCGCAATCATGAAAGGATGCTTAAAACAAAAGACCATTTTTGTATACAATTTATAGAAATTCAACTTTATGAAATTTTACTTGTAACATGTATTCTAACTCTCTCCATAATACATGAGATATTCGTAAGAATAGCTACATTCAAATCAGAATTAAAAATCATAATGATTTATATTGCCTTCGAAATTCGTCAAAGGCGCAGAGTGGACTAGTTGTTGTATGTTCATTGACTTGCTTCTCTCCTATGGGTCACGTCATTAGTCCAGTCAAAATATGGAAAAACGGGGCTCAACCCAAAACAAATCGTAACAAAAATTATTTAACCTGCATTTGACTTGAAATAGCCAAGCAAACATTATATCAAAAGTTTACCAAAATGAGAGGAGTGGAACAGTGCCTAATTTGCATAAATTAAAAATGGCTGCCATTAAATATACTTTTGCGTATATCTCGGGATAGGAAACTCATAGAGACTTAGTTTTGGTGTCTATGCCCATATTTAAAGGCCAAGGAATACGTTAGTAAAGGTATTGATAATGTTGTGTTGCTTTTTCATGTCTAATTAGCATTTAAATGTACTTTTGCATATATCTTGGGATAGAAAACTCATATAGACTTAATTCTTATGTCTATACCCATGTTTATAGGGTTAAGGAACGCATAATTAAACTTATTGATAATAGTGTGTTGCTTTTTCATGTCTAATTAGCATAAATTTAAAAAATGGCCGCCATTAAATATACTTTTACATATATTTTTGGAGAGGAAACTCATAGAGACTTAATTTTTGTCTACCAATGTTTAGATGGTTAAGGTAAGCATTAGTAAAGATATTGATATATTGTGTTTCTTTTCATGTTTAATTAGCATAAATTCAAAATGGCCGTCATTAAATATACGTTTCATTCATCATAGGCGCAGAGTGGACTAGTTGTACGTTCACTGACTAGCTTCTCCCCTAAGGGTTACGTCATGTAAAAATCCACAAAATAACGGTATTAGACAAACGAGAATAGTATGTAGTAGTTGTATTATCGTAGCTCTGGCGTGGAAACTATCAATCACTAAGCAGCTTTGAACGTTGGCTAACAATATTAATGCACAAACTTTACTCGGCTGAGTTTTGAACTCGTTCAAATCTCTATATCACCGGTATCCGTACAAATAACCCAGTAAGTTCTCGACAACATGAACATACTTCATATCGTTGTTATAAATTCGATCACAAAAATAATAAGGTATATTAATGTTAATGGCACAATACTGTACTGGCGAAGTTAAACTGATCAGTTCAAGAAAACCATTTTAAAACTGAGTTGCAGTGATTTAGTACATTTAACTTTTATCATAAAGAAACGTTGTTTTCACGAATTTAAATTGATAGTTTTAATCTTTCAACATTTCGTCTTGAGATGTTTGCAATTCGATTATTATACCACCTTACTTGGGCGGTGGAACCTATACTTGGTTGACAGGGCAATTTTTTTGGGAGGGGGGAGGAATTTGTTGAAATTGACCCCGTGCTTGGAAAATAGTTTTGTTGGTTCTTCTGTCGATCAGCACTACGCTTAAAATGCAATGTTTCAGGTTTTAATCAGTGCCGGATTTAAGGGGGGAGGGGGCTTAACATGGGTAAGCCCCTCAAATTGACCGGATTTTTTGAGGTTTTATAGATGAAAATGTGGACTAATAAATATAGATTCGGAGCGGCTGTATAGTTAAAGAGGCAAAGAGGGCCTGTTGTTACTGCAAGCAGGTTTTATTTCTTGGTCTATTGCTTGACAAAACCAAAATCCGGATTCCCTCCCCCACCAAATTACAATCATGGATTTAGTGGTCCAACTGATCTGTCTTTCTCCATATTGCGCAATAGAATCAATAACAACGATTAATGTAAACATAGAAACATATCATTTTTTTGGAATTCTTTAATTCAAGAAATTAATATAAATTGTAATTATTACAATAATATATCTCAGTTATAGTAGTATTTATTTGAAAAAAATAAAATAATTTAATTCACTCACAAAGAATACAATTAAGTTTAACAACTTTTCATACGTAAAGAGTCACTTCTGGAGGGCTATCAGGTGAACTATATGAACAATTTGAATCACTACTAAGAAGATCGTCGATAGAAAACTTTCGACATTTCGGACTCAGTTTACGTAAATGTTCAGCAATAGGCCTAGATACTTTCTGTTCTGATTCTTGAGATCTCACTGGTAAAGTCTCTACATATTCCACTGGTAGTCTTGTTTTCACAAATTTCGTTGCTCCATATTTGTTGGGTACACATTCTCCAAATCTTTCTCCACAATCCATGTCTATACGACTACTTGAAGAAGCACGTGGTTTGATGACCGGTCTCATCTGTGATATCGTATGCAGGTATCTTACCCATTCGTTGTAGGTCTTGATACTGACGTCATACTCCATTCCATTCACTATGATGACACACGGTAGCTTTTCTTTCCATCAGTCTTTTAAACGATAAACATTTCTGCCAACTTTCACAATAAACGTCGATTCGGTGAAGTTGCGTTCGCTTATGTATTTAAAACGGTTTATCTCTGGATTCAGAGTAGCCATGATTCGCAGTATAAACCTGAAGAACCAGTATTATCTGGACAACGGAGCAGAACTGCTACTGTCAATTCCTGGAAAGATAGAGGCATGCTGAATCGAGTAATATCGGGAAACACCACGCAAGACATATTTCCGATTTTGTAGTTACTCGTAGTTTGTATAATTGTAGAATGATGGAATAAGAGGAATTACTCTGACTTTTATATCACAATGCCGCAGTTATCAAAGAGCATCTTGTCTTGATTATGCATCATATACAAAATGACGCATTGCCGCAACAAACAAAGCGTGGCCGCCAATGCCGCTACGCGGCCACACATAAAGCATTATTGAGAACAATAGAAAATCTCTTTGAATGGGACCAACCAGTGGGTTGAACAAAAAACCGAAATGTGAATGTCTTAAAATTTCTCAGTTTACCATTTTCCGCCAATTGTACGAAAAATTCATAAATTATTTTTAACAAAAATTTAACTTAAAAAAGTACTGATTTAGGGGGTGGATAGAGTGGCTGCCACCCACTTCATTCTAAGAAAAAAAAATAAAATAAGGGAAAAAACATAAAATAAGCAAAAAAACATTACAGACCGCCGACATTATTAAGGGCAGAGACCTCTGTAAAGTGGCCAAACAGTTCCCTTTTTTGAAATCTTTATATTTTCGGAGGGAGGACACACCTCATATGCTCACCCCTGCTCGGTGCCACGCACCTTGCCAGCCACTCCCGCTTCCAAATCCTATATCCGCCACTGAGTAGGTTTTTAAAATACCGGCTGGAATCTGCTTCACAACACAATTGAGTGAAATAGTGTTACTAAAACCACCTGTTTATCCGATTCATGCTAAAATACTTTCATTTGTTTGAGTAGCTTCATAACAAATAACACACTTCCCACCCGCCACTAGCATAGGATTTTAAACAGGGGAGGGGCAATACAGTATTTTATGTCTAATACTAACCATAATTCACGGTTTAAGTTGCCATAGGGAACTACGTATGATAAACTTGAGAAACTATTGAAGAAATCTACAAAAGCAGAAGTCGACTTTAGTTTTTTAAGCAGCTCAGTGTTTATCCCAAATCCATTAAAACAGCTTTACCATAACAATATGAGCAAGTCTGATTTTGCAAGCCTGGGAAGCTATTGATGAAAATCTACAAAAGCAGGAGTCGACTTTACTTTTCCTAATAACTGTAAGCAAAACTGTAAACAAAAACATGTAATTTCCACTTTCAAGTAACAGTGGCTGGCCTACTACATCTTGAATTGTTTACTGTTACAATAACGAACTGACAACATAATCACTCTGAAACACTGTTATTTTTTTACCTTTTTATTTGTACATACTTTAGTTTTGTTTTTCTTCATAACAATGCTTTCTGTTAATTGTTTAAAATAAAGTAAACTTGGAGAACAGTGAAATATCACATGTCATGTGAAAATTAAGATAATACATTTTAATTAACATTTCAAAGTTGGTGGGTTGATTAACCTAAAACACCAGTCGTATAAAACACAGATTTCCCGCAAATAAAAAATAAATAAACATATAGCGATCTATATTAAAAGTATTATTCATCTTGTAGAGTAATATCTATTTTCCCCGAACTTTTAATAATATAAAACGTATTTAAATCATTAATACAATATATTGGGTGTTATTGGCAGCTTTAACAATATGCATATATGTGAGGTCTCACCACAAAAACTGGTCTCATGGTAAGAAATCCAAATCCGAGTTATTGGTACCTTCTAATACAGCATACTATAAGCTGTAATCTGCACTTTCAATGACAGCATTTTAAATTTTCAAGCATGGAAATATGCTTTTCAGAAAATCCCACAGAAAGCAATCTAACAATAAGCCATTTCACTGTTTCAACTGCGCATGTGCCGATTACGTTCAAGTAATAAAACGAAGCGTGACAATTTATGTTCCGTTCAATAAGAGCCGCGCGTCGTTTTAATACTTGACCTTGGTAACGCACATGCGCAGTTGAAACCGTGAAATGGCTTATTAAGACTACAAATATCGGAAAATCTGAAAAAAATTAGACTTATATTATGCTCTATTAGAAGGTACCGACAATTCAATTTTGGATTTTCCTACCATGAGACTCATTTTGTGGTGAGACCTCAGATATATGCACAAACTATACATTTTACTTAATGTACATACTGTAAATTTCAGTTGGGTTAATCCAGCCAAATAACTATGATGCATTTCAGACTAAAAAACAATCTTTCTCTTTGTTGAGAATACCTTTAGTAGTTGAAGATCACTATTTTAAAATAATCCATCAATTCTCAAATAAACATGTTACTCATGGAAGATAAAACGTTACTATTTACATAATTAACCAGCCCACAATTGGCTGTTTAATACCTGAATAATTTTGAAAATATGGAATCGTGTCTACCCTTGAAGTCAACTTCTATTTTGTGTATTCAGACAAATAAAGACACCTAGGATATAAAATTAATATACCAGTGGTACAGATTTAGAGGGGGATGCCGTAATTGTACACACACGACGCCTGTGACGATATGTATCCAGGTAAAAATAAAGGTGGAATATTGAAAATGATGGGGCTTCTTTGCTTCTTAGATTAAAAGCCAACAACCTCCCCCACTTAGAGGGTTTAAATTGCATTAAAATAATCAAGATCTACTACTGTGTACTATAGGCAAAATAAAAAATTAACACTACACCCAAACATGCATACGATTGTTCTGAATTTTAATTTTGTGGCAGTGAACATTATTGTAATCAAATGGTTGTAAATATTACTATTAATATTATTATTATTATATTACTTTTTTTTAGAAACAGGCATAAATGTTCTTTAACAGCATATCCAGAACGGAAAAAGGCAGGCTCATAACCCTGATTCCAAGAAGTGGCAAAAAATGTTATTTCTCTATTTTACGTAGTCTACAGTATTTGTGAGGTGTCATGACAAAATGAGTCATGTTGTACGCCAGGTCAATAGTGAGGTTTCGCAAACTTACGAATTACGAAAACGGATACGTCACACTCCAATTTTTGAAATTTTCTGAATGTGTTAATATCAAATTTTCTACTTACGAATCCTTGATGAACGTCCTAAAATACTGTCCAACTGTGACAGATGTTTAAGGTGTTATATTCAAATGTTGCAAGAATGTGCGACGTATCGGTTTTCGTATTCGTATTCCATAAATCTGCGAATCCTCACTATTTTTTAGATATTCACAAAAATAGTCAAAGTAATAATTTCACAAATATGAGATTCCTGTTGTTTTTGTTAAGTTTAGTACATTGTAATTACATTTTAGGATTACAAACTTCCTGTTTATGTTTATTTACAATAAACATTTTTGCACTAAATTTTGTAAAGGCTGTTTTTCAAAATCAATGGAAAAACATACAGGAAGTCAACAGCTGATTATCTTTAAAGGCGATTTTCTCCAACGTGTTTTCATACACCTATATTTTAAAATGATTTTCTCTGGTTATACTGAAGCTATGAACCTCATTTAAAAACCAGTTTAAAGCTCATAATCTCTTCTATCCAAATACAACAATAGCGTAATTTTGATTCTGTACAACACGACTCATTTTGTGGTGACACCTCACATTTACGATAAAAGTTATTGAGTGCTCAGGGGACTACCTGCATATCTGTATGATATTTATATTCTGAAATGGATGCTTGAGCACCCAATGTACCCTTCTGGATGTCAACATTATTTTACTGCAGTTACTGCAGTAATCCATTGCTAGTCTACTGCAGTTAATTCAGTAACTCAGATTATATTTTCTTTGATGACTGCATTGACCCAGTATCATATCTCGAGATGTTTTAGTTATTCTCTTTCGGCTACTGAACTATAGCGTTGTATCTGAATTACTACAGCATGAAATTTTGACCAAATGTTCCCTTCTAAGTAGGAAAATCCCAAATCATATTATACAGTGAATAAAACAGAATACCCCAAATGTAAAACTTGGTATCCATATAGAGGTCATTTTGACTATCCTTAAACCGGGAACTCACTGTGGCGTACAACTGACATCGCGTTTGGCAACCCCACACACAGGGAGTGATGGTTAATTGTGCGGCCGTCGTATGGCCATCGCACGACGCAGTGAGTGCCCGGCCTTATGCATTTTATTTTACCAATTGTGAAGAGCCAGGTCAAAGAGGCATAAGTCGAAGGTATACAAATTGAGTTGTACATGTACTGTATATAGATTATAATACAGTACTACACATTAATATTTTTAACATGAAAAAAAAAACAAAAATGTTTCCTTGCGAAATTCATAAACAATCCAAGTTTGAACACTGGAATTTAAGATTTGATAATTGAAAAAAAAAAATGCTTTTCAGTATACATTGACTTAAACCAGGGTAATGTTTTAAAATTGCATTTTTAAACTTGTTTTATCATAGATCTGAAAAATTGTTAATGTAGTATAAAAGTTGAAAGTTTAAACTGTATGTTTAAAAAAATGGAACAAACAAAAATTCTGCCTATTATGGAAAACTAGCTTTATCAATTATGCCTCCTTTGGCTCGGCTCTGCCACAATTATGTGTATGCATGTCACATGCTTTAACATAACTGATGTAGATGTTCGTTTCATTACACTACATCAATCCTGGAAACGACTCATAGTAAATGCCTATGACTAAATAACAAGCATCATTGCAAGCAACAATACCATTTGAAGAACACCCTTTGAAAGAAATAACACCCTCTGACTAGGTAGGTCTACCATGTTAAATTACTAGGGAGATCTACCTAGAACCACATGAAAACTACCCCAATAAGGTAGTATATAATTACCTTGTCTGTTAATGTTATTAATGCTAAGGTCAATAATAAGTAATAACAGCTGTATTTTCCTATGCTCTTCTAGAGCATTGCTGACCATATCCTTGGTAGAATTCCTTGATATGGTATTTTTTTTATAGGTTAACCCTATTACCTACCTATATCTACCTTGTCACTACCATTATCTACCATGTTAACAGAGTTATTTTTTCAAAGGGCTGGCTAAGAACATGTATACACACATTGGTCTTACCAACTTCATAACATGAATCGCATAATTGTTTGTAAAAACAAGTATACATTTTTAATTTTAATTTCATTTATAAAATATCTATCGAGTGGGAAGTTTAATAGTATATTATTTAATACATTATTTTTTTTTACCAACAATTGCCGATGATTATTTACCAGTCACGTTTTAAGAAGTACTTTCAATACATTTAATCACTTTTAACCCAATTACAATCGACATTGTCAAGTTTTATAGTACATGTAATACATTTAATGTACATTACTTTATTTTGGAAGCAATTGCCAAAGTCACTGTTGACCAGTTGGTGTATTAGGGTTTTTAAATTATCCAGTAAAATATTATCCAATCAAACCAATAAATGAAATTCAACTGCGCAAACTCAGTGTAGACAAAAACGCATTATCCAATAACTTCCAGTGATTTTTTTTTTCCGATTTCCCTTTTCCTGGTGAAACTGCGGTGAAATGATCGAGATCAAAGTTGGGTAAAAAATTATCATTTAGGTCAATTATTGGATAATTATCGGAATAGAATCGGTTAATTATCAGATAATTTCATTCGGTTAGAATAGATTAAATCCCCGTTTCTGCAGCACCAATTTTTATCGCGATAATTAATTGGATAATTTTTTCCTGCAGAAACGCAGTCTTTTTTAATGCATTATAAAGTTCAAAATACTTTTTATTGCTCGAAACAGGGTTTGTTTAAATTTTGGTCAGTATTATTATTTAACTTACTTGTTTGTGACGAAACTAAAACAGCAGGCACCTACATGGAATTGCAATTCTACAGTGTTAAGTTCACAATCTAGCCGTAAATAATAAATCTATGAATGTAACTGAAAATGTTCATCATCATTTTAAAAGTATTGGCTTGTGCTTTAGTTACAGAATGCATGATACATATTTAGCATAAACTAAATCATCTGCCTGTTATTAAGATTTTAAAATTATGCAATTTTTTGGTCATAATGTCTCCTTTAGCAGAGTTTACAAAATAAAAACCAAACTGTTTCTATTATAGTACTATTCACAATGTTTTGTTTTCATGTATCATTTGATTTGCTTACTATGTGTTTTTATTCGATTTTTCCTTTCACTTTTTTCGAGTGCATAGAGACATTATAGTAATTTGCGCTATATGAATATTTAACCATTATTTTTGTTTACTATATAATTATTTAAAAGCATGACAATACATTAGTGATGTTTGTTCACTATACTGATTTACATAACAAGTATCGCAATGACATACAGACAGACTGGTGGGTAAAAGTCATAGACTTATTATTTATGGCTAGATGGTGAACTTCCACAGAAAACATAGCCCCAAAGCTTCATGTAAGTGCCTACTACTCCAGAATCCAACAAATCAAATCGTGTTACGTTCTAAACGCTGTTGCTACGTTGAAATTGCATTACCAATCTTACATAAGTTTCAAATTTATCAATAAATGGAAGTAATCTGAAGATTATCTGAATCTGTTCAACCATGATCTAATATTTATTTCGCTCGCCACGTTTTGCGAGAGGTCGTAGGTTCGGATATCGTCAGATTCACTTTATTATAAAATGTATTTATGGTATTTATATAGCCTTTTATGCAAGTAGATATGCATCCTTTTAATTTTTTTTTTACTCTTAAACATATACAAAAAAATTTAAAAAAATAGAGAAAGGAGAAGTGAATAAAAAAAGAGAAAATCACGAAAAAAGGAGAGTAAATCAAAAGTAACATCGAGGCAAAAAAAACCCCTGAAGAACATCATTTTATATTTATCAATACTGTTATGAATTTATAAATCAATATAATATTGTATATATTGTAATGTTGATGAATAAATGGTGGTTTTTTGCCACAAAAGACAAAAAAATAAATGGAAGTAATCAAAATATAAAAACATTGACAACATAAAATATATGTGCCATATGTAAATAATTTGTATGACAAAAGAATGTTAAAAATACAATAATTGTAAAAGAGTTATTATTATTCACCTTGTTTGTGACGAAGTCTGACAAAATCAAAATAGTAGGCGCCTACATGGGACTGCAATTCTACAGTGTTAAGTTCACCATCTAGCCGTAACTAATATATCTGTATAATAAGTGTCACAATGACATACAGACAGACTGGTGGGTAAAAGTATGTTTCATAGGTCTGAGATGCCATACTGATGATGATGCTAAATGTTGCTAAATGTTAGTTTTGATGGGTAGTTAAGTTAGTACAGTGCTGTTATTCAGTTGAGAATAACTGTTAAACTTAAAAGAATTGAATGCTTTTTTTCAGTTAAAATAACTAAACAACTAAAGTATCTTACCAACCGGTGGTAATAACTTCTATTGCTTTCATTTCACTAAAGAAATGTATTTGGTCTTTGTGTGAAATCCTCAACTTAAGGTAAATATTTTCTAAAAATATGCAACTTGACTAACCTATTAATTGCAGTTGCACTTTCCTTCAGCCACTCCAATCACATACCCTGACAAAAAACTTTCTTGCACATGAAAGTTGTCAATGCTTACATACAACAATGGCAGTAATACTGTTATCACCTAAACTAAGGTACGATACAATAAGTTTCCTTTTCTCTTCTCATATTGTACCCCTTCTCTTCTTAAAAAATAGCACAGTACCTTTCGGGATAATAATACAGTTGAACCTGTCTGCGCGGATACCTCTCATAAGCAGACATAAAGGACACTAAATTCTAAAGTCCATTTGTTCTAATCTATATTGGGGTAGATGGTACCTCTCCTAAGCACCCACTTGATATAAGTTTCCACGGATACTTTTTTACTTAAAATATTTGTATGGTAATTTACATTCCATAAGCTGGTACCTGAAAATGTCCTCATTTTTTGTACCATGCATATAAATTTAAATAAAAAATTCATAAATGTAATGGCTGGAAAGTATATTAGTGAAAAAAATTACCTTAAAAATAATAATATTTAATGAAGTATAAATGCAGCGTCTAGAAAATTTAGAGGATCTCTGCATTGTGAGAAAGTATAATGCATACTCCAAGCAATGAGATACATGCCATCGTGACAAGATTCAATATTTCGACATAAATTATGTCATCATCAGGAATGAAAATTTGTCCATAAAATTGCAGCTTTTTATTCGGATTCTGCATTGTGATGTTATAAAATTTGGAAGTATACACATACTTGATTTTAAGTTTGGCTTTCTGTGAGCCAAACCCCTCACAAACAGCCACATCTAATTTAACCACTTTTCTCAGACCAGACATTTTTGGAAGGTCTTTTTGTTTTTAGGATGTCCGCTTACAACAGGTTCAACAGTATAACAAACAACTATTCTTATAACGAGTCGTAAGAATAATTACTAATTACTAATCTTACAACATTGGTTTACTATTAGTAAGTATGTGTTTTTTAATCTTACGACATTCATTTACGCATGTGCAACTGCACTTTTGTCTCAAAATAATGTGTCATCTATTCTTACGACAAATCGAGTATGGGTGTGGGTGAGTGATGGATGTGTCAGTGACGCGTGTCAGGACTTTGAGGGCAAGTTGACAGGAGTGTGCTGCTGGCAAGTAAAATGCCCAAGGAACGGCTCTAAGATGAACGTACTAAGATCTGGTTGAGGAACTTAATTCTGTCTTAACTTTGTTAAGTACACAGCAGTGGCGGATCTAGGGGGAGAATAGGGTGGCCCCTTCATTCTTAGAAAAAATTAAATTATGGTTAAAAAATTAAATAAGGAAAAAAATTACACAACGCTGATATTATTAAGGCCAGATACCTCTCTGTAAAGTGCCTAAACAATTCCATTAAAAGAAAATCTGAATATTTTCGGAGGGGGACACCCCCGACCCTCATATGCCAACCCCCGCTCGGTGCTACGCACCTTGCCAGCCACCCGCCCCCCTTTTCCAAATCCTAGATCCGCCACTGCAGTCTAACTTAGTTGCTCAGTGGAGCTGAGTACATGGCAAGCCTAGAACTCTAATTTAGTAGGCTAGTTTTGGCTAAGGCCTAGCCTAGTGCTAGACGCAGGGCTCAGTATCATTAGATAAATTATGTTAGTGCGCATGCGTCACCCAATGCTGTAAGAGAATAGACATGGAATTACTCTTACGACTCGTCGTAATAATAGTACTGCCCTTTAGCATGCGTACCTCTCATACATTACATTACTACTTCCTTCAGTTTAATTTACAGTAAAAAAAACTTTAAAACAAGATAAATATAAACATGTTTTTACCATATTGTATTTTAGATTAAGTTTGTTCTAAAGAAATATCTCCATGTGTATGCAGGTATGAGAAGCATTACAGAGACTCCACTCTATGTGCAATTCCATGAAGAGAATTAATGAATACAATACAGTATATCCACATAGAGTTCTCTGTGTTTTTACATCATTATACTGTTCAGGTAGTAGTTGAAACATCAGTTGCGGATCACTATTTTTCATGAATACTGCCCTCGTAACCATTCCACAAACTCATCTAGCATTACAGGCCCTAAAGATAAACAATTTTAATAACGTTAGCTTAAAAATGTAGTAACGTAGTTGAAATGTAGTTCGATTTATATAGCATCTTATACAGTAGAGTCTCAAGATGCTGTGGACCAGATGTTACACATTCATGACTTTTTAAACCCCAAAGGGTCATGTCATATCCTGCTGCCCGATACAGGTGCTCACTTATCTGTCCACGGCAGGGGATGTATGGGCCAGTACACTGAGGTAACTCCCTACACATCTTGAAAAGATGTACGGGGTTCTTTATAGTACACATGAACCACTGTGTACAAATACCCTCATCATTTTCACGAGTTGTTAAATTTTCTACAGTAGCGCTGTAGCTTGATGGTTGATGTGGTTGCCTCAATCTGGAGATCATGGGGTTAATCCTGACCAAGCGCTAGAATTATTCTAAAGTAAAAAATGCCACAGCCTAAGACTCAAACTGAGTCTTATTTTACAAGCATGAGATAGTATCTATCCTCTAATTGGTATTTACGCTATTGGATGTGGATGAAATTAACAAGAAATAAATGGCTGTCTTGTTGATCAATAATAGCATTAAGAAAACTTGCCATTCCCCTAAAAGCAACTGGGAGAAAATAATTTGTAAATTGTGTGGCTAATTTTAAAAAAAGTGAGCAAGATATGATAGCTTCTCATTTATGGGTAATGGAGAAGTCAATTTTACCAAGGAGAAAAAATAAGTTCCAATATAATTATGTGTATTATCTTACATTATATGACACCTAGATAGATTCCTGCAATCTGATTGTCGATCATTTGGCCCACTTCACGTGACGTCATGAATCGTGCAATTTTGGATCTATTTACCGTGCAATTTTGGATCCATACGTTTTGATCCATTGCACGCTCACCGAGACGTGAAAACACTCACATATTGTAATGTGCATGATAAGCGACAATGACCGCGCCGCGCTCAGCTGCACTGTACTAATTTTGTACTGCACTAGCGCTATCGCGTGTATTATCTATGCAACCTCTGACACGGTCGGTAAACAAACATGGCGGGAACGGGGTTTGTTTTGATGACAGACGGGGATTTAAAATGCAAGTCCCTTCTCACTGGTTTCTAAATTCATAAAATTTAAAGGATCTATTTACATGTAGGAGGTGTCATATAATACAAATAATGAATATTTTTTCATTCGTGCGATGAACAGAATATTTCATTTGGTGAAAGATGAAATGATCCATTCAACCCAGCTACACCTCGTTGAATGGATGATTTCATCTTTCACCGAATGAAATATTCTGTCCATCGCACTCATAAACATTCACTATTTGTATACCAATCAAATACACTATAATCAATTATATTAAAAAAAATAAACCCTCTAAGAAGCTTTGGTAGAAATAACATACAAAATAATAATCGGATAAGGCCCAAAATCAATAGGGTGAATCTTCATATCTTAATCTTGCAGTCTGCAAAGTATGAAACCAATTGGACCTACAGAATATTAGTTATCGTGGTAAGAAACTTATAAAATTGATAGCAGCAGCAGCAGCTGTATCAAATATGGGTAAAAACAATAGCATCCCTACAAGAGCTTCGCTCTTGGAAAAGCTAACAATTGGTAAACTTACAAGCACCATCTTCATCATAGTTACTAAGATCTGGGTGTATCGTTCGGCTGAACTCAAGAATATTGCACCATTGGTCCTTGTTAACAACCTTACAATTTGATTGCTGAAAATGAAAAAGAACACCTCTCATTATTCATATACTTCAAAACCTCTAATTGTACATTTCAAAACTTGCCTACATTACAAAAACAATTCTGATGTCGATTTCTATAGCATCATATACAGGCACGGATTTGGGGGGGTCGTCCCCTTTTATCGGCAAAAGGTAGTTGAGCCCCCACCCTTATATTAGGAGCGTCGGGTGTAAAAATGACCTAAAAAGCATAAATAGACTTAAATTTCAGGCAAACAAGCCACCAGAACACACCAAAAATGGGGCAATGACCTTTTTTTTTTGCTCGCCAGAACCAAACCACGTCCACCTGGACCTGGAAAAGTGCGCCCCTCCCATTTCGTCGCATCCTGGATCCACTCCTGATATAATACGTTCTCATGGTAAACTCCCGATTCATGGAGTGGCCCTGTAGCTTGGTGGTTAGAATGCTTGAGGTCCTGGGTTCAAACCTGGCTGAATGCTAGGTTGTTTCCAACGACTTAACAACGCCACTCCCTAAGCCTCATAATGTTACTTGGTTCAGAAAGCATGGCTTAGATGTCATCATGTAAGTGGCGAGAAAACTCAGTTGTAACAAAATTTAAAAAATAAAGAAGCCATAAAGAAGAGATTACTGTGTACAGGTGCATATTGAGTTGTGAATTAAATGTTGGCTATGTTTCTGCATATCTTACATGTATTATGGTAGGCCATTTTAGATTTTATGCACAACAATGGAGAAAGTTCTTGAACCACATTGGTTTTGTGGTCACTGCTCTTCAAGACATTTTTCAGATGAACACAAAAACCCAACCCATGTAAACCGCTAAACTAAAACGCCACTGCTGGTAACAATTTAAATTGACTTTTGGCATGCACACAGTTTAGAGCTGTTAATCAGATTACAGCACATTTACCTCTTTTCTGTCCATGAAATATAAGTTATGGAACAGTTCCCAGATTTTCAAGAGGGGATACATTTTTCAGTGAGGAATCATACCTAACTGTCAATAAGCCAAACTGTCCATAAACCAAACAGCCCATAAATCAAACTTTGCATAAACCAAACTGTCCATAAACTAAACTGCCCATAAACCAAACTGTCCATAAACCAAACTGTTTATATTTAAACCAAACTGTCCATAAACCAAACTGTCCTAAATCTAACTGACCATAAACCAAACAGCCCATAAACCCAACTGTCCATAAACCAAACAGCCCATAAACCAAACTGTCCATAAACCAAACAGCCCATAAACCCAACTGTCCATAAACCAAACTGTCCATAAACCAAACTGTCTATAACTAAAATGTCTATAAACCAAACTGCTCATAAACAAAACAGTCTATAAACCAAACTGCTCATAAACAAAACAGTCTATAAAACAAACTGTCCATAAACCGAACTGTCCATACACCAAACTATCCATACACCAAACTGTCCATAACCAAATTGTCCATAAACCAAACTGCTCATAAACAAAACAGTCTATAAACCAAACTGTCCATAAACCAACACATCCTTAAACCAAACCGTCCATAAACCAAACCGTCCATAATCCAATCTGCCATAAACCAAACCATCCATAAATCAAATCATCCATAAACCAAACTGCCTATAAACCAAACCGTCCATAAACCGAACTATCCATAAACCAAACTGTCCATAAACTAAACTGTTCATAAACCAAACTGTCCATAAACTAAACTGTCCATAAACAAAACTGTCCATAAACAAAACTGTCCATAAATCAGACTTGTTCATAAACCAAACTGTCAATAAACCAAACTGCCGATAAACCAAACTGTCGATAAACCAAACTGTCCATAAACCAAACCGTCCATAAACCAAAACCGTCCATAAACCAAACCGTCCATAAACCAAACCTGTCCATAAACCGAACATGCCGATAAACCGAGCCTGTCCATAAACCGAACCTGTTCATAAACCGAACTGTCCATAAACCAAACCCTCCATAAACCAAACTGTCCATAAACCAAACATTCTATAAACGGAACAAACTGGATTATCCAAAGGGTGGTCTGTTTTGGGGAGTTGATTGTGTTTTACAAATTGTTGTTGACTCACGTCTAAAAACTGTTGGAAAGAGTTGAAAAGCACCCACTGTCTACCAAGCAATAGACGCAGCATTGTCCTTGCTATTACATAGTCTAATCCTCTTTTGTCTTTTTCCTGAAAAACAAAGAAAAATATATTTTGAATAAGGCCTAAAAAATACTGTTTTCCCTCTTCCTCAACTCATGTAAAAAAATTGCACGGCTCATAAGTAATTTTCTTTTTCAATTTTTTTATCAAAAGTCCAATTATTTTGTTTCAATAAACCGTTATTACTATTCAATAATCAACTTTTTACCAATGCTACAATAAGCTGATACATGTCTTCATTCTGAATTTGTTACACACATAATTTTACAATTTCTACATTATTTTTGGGAACCTTGACCTAGGCTAGATGTTAACTTATTGTGTCAGACCTAGGTAACTGAATCATTTATCAATTAATTATCTAGACCAAGTATACAAGTCTAGTCAAGTCTGGGTCTACTTTTTACCAAGCTATTTTTAGGTATACCGAAAAATATTGTACTCTTCATGACAAAATACTCCACTCATCTTTGTACAATATTTTTCCAAAGCTCATACAAAATCTTTCAATATCCTCCACGCAAAGGCCTATAACATTTGGAAGCAGTTAGCGCAGCGGTGGCGTTTCGGGCTTACGATCACGAGGTCGGTGGTTCGAGACTCACTCTGGTCGACTGTTTGTGTTCCTATGCAAGACATTTTATCCATGTTGCCTCTCTCCACCCAGGAGTATAAGTGGGTACCTGGTAGGTACAAATGTCATAGGCGCTGATTACGGCTGCAACATTATGGAATGTATTGGATTCCATAGGTGTTGGTCCCAATGACTGGGGGTAATAATTGTGAAGCGCTTAGAGGCCTTGGCAATATTAAGCGCTATATAAATGTCACATACTATTATCTAGATCTTAATGTTAATTTACTTACCCTTGCAAAATCAAATGCAAATCTGTATATTTTTTTAAATGTTGGTGGATCATTGAGTAGTGACCTCAAATAGTCAAACTTGGCTTGAAGTTTGCTTACACAATCAACTCTGTAAAAATAATTTACTTTAATTAAAATAACTTCACAACAGAAAAAGTTTAATATAAAAAGTGACAATTCATATGCATATTACCCATACATTTTATGTGGTCAGCTAATCCTTTTTATAAAACTTTTTACTCACATCAATCACTTACAAGGAAGATAATGTAATGTAGTTTGATTTATATAGCGCCTTATACAGTACAGTAGAGTCTCAAAGCGCTGTGGACCAAATGTTACACATTCATGACTTTCTACGCCCTTAAGGGTCACGTCATGTCCTGCTGCCCGATACAGGCGCTCATTCATCTGTCCACGGCAGTGGATGTATGGACCAATACACCGGGTAACCCCTACTCGTCTCAAATAATGTACTGGGTTCTTTATAGTGTCCACGAACTGTGTACACTGGGCCTACGGTTTATAGCCCTATCCTAGGAGACTTGTTCCACCACCAAAACCATGGTGTGAGCGAGCCTTATACCCTATTCAGACTACCATTGCAAATATCGCATTGCGATCGGTTGTGATGTAATCGGTGGTAATCCAATTTCCAA
>JAOTQE010061825.1:0-21617 GCA_025631205.1 Nesometra sesokonis | reverse complement strand
CATCACGATGACCATCATCACGATGACCATCAACATCATCACCACCACCACCATCATCACGATGACCATCAACATCAACACCACCATCACGATGACCATCATCACGATGACCATCAACATCATCACCACCACCACCATCATCACGATGACCATCAACATCATCACCACCACCACCATCATCACGATGACCACCATCACAACCATCATCACGATGACCATCAACATCATCATCACCACCACCATCATCATCATGATGACCATCATCACGATGACCATCAACATCATCAACATCATCACCACCATCACCACCACTATCATCACGATGACCATCAACATCACCACCATCACCATCACCACCACCATCATCACGATGACCATTATCATGATCACCCTCGTCATCATCAATCATCAATCATCATCATCAACACCATCACCATCATCATGATCATCATCACAGGGCCAAACCAAGGATTTAAAATGGGGAGATGCAAATGATGCGTGATAACAAAAAACAGCGGTGCATTTTTCTGCTGGAGAGTACATCTTTTTGGTTTTAATTTTGACAAGAAAAAAAAACTTCCTTTGGTACTTTTGTAGGTTTTCTGTTTATTTTTTGGGCCATTGAAAACATATGTGTGTGTCAGATTCATTTGTGTATGGTAAGAAAAATGGTAATTTTGGTTTTTAGGTGTCTGGAAATGGCCTCTGGGGCATATCAAGAGATCAATTCTTGTCTTATGATTGCTCAATATTTTCCCTTTTATAGAGAAATGGTTAATAATATCGATACAATTTACTTTCTGGAAGGAGTGGGCTGCCACCGCTGTCATCACCACCATTATCATCACCATCAACATCATAGTTTTTATAAAGATATCTATTAATATGGCAAGGAAAAGCATGCATGGTAAAATAGATAACTTACATATTTGACATCGTGCTCCTTTGAAACCTTCTTTACATTTGCACCGGTTGCCTTCCATACATTCTCCACCATTTTCACATTTAGGTGTACAAGTTTCTTTATCTACAAAAACAAATGGAAAACAATTTTATATAATTAAAGGTTTTCTTAAGAAAGTAATCACAATGCAATACAGTGATGTTTGTATGTTGATTTCGCATATAAGTCAGAAGAATCTATAGAGTCATCAATGAGCTCATTACTCAGAGATCTAAGGTAAATTGTATATTATATTATCATGGCAGTAAATTTTATACCTCCATGATATTATAGTCTATGTTTGGGGTAACTTTATACCTTTTTTAAGCCTGTTTTCCTGTCGATCGTTAATTCCAAAAACGGCGATTTGAAATGGTGATTTTGATCGTTGATTTTAAAAAATAATGATTTTTACAATGAATGACAGGAAAAGGGTCACTTTCTTGACGTCAAGAAAGTTGATGATTTGGATCGTCAAAGTTAAACAGAGTTTACGATTTGGATCATTCAATTTGGGTGCTTGCGAGGCAACATTGCCTGCGGCAAGAATTTACTGTACATGTTTTGGGCCTAGAAATAAATCACATATTTTGTTTAGTTATTAAATTTTCGGGAAGTAACTTACTTCAGAACACAAAATGTACAATTATCTAACTAATACATAAAACTTGCACTTGAAATAAATTTGTTTCATTGCAATTAATTCATCGCGAAGATATACGAATTTCATTGCGCACAGCTTTGTAAATAGCGAAAAAATAGTGGTCCAGCGTGATTTTAATTTTGTCGTTCATTTTTTAATTTTTTTGTAACGATTCAAAATGCCATTTCGAATCAGTAATTTTGGAGTAACGATGGACAGGAAAACAGGCTTTACAATTTTTGGGATAACTTCTTAACATGCTTGAGCAAACCCCTTCAGAAGAAGAAAATAATAAAATCAGTATATAAGTATGAAATTCCGGCCTTGAACACCTACTTCAGAGGAGAGTAAAAGAACTATAATGCCAGAGTAGAATTATAAGAAGTGTAAAAAGTAGGAAAATTAAAGTTTTTTTCTCCTTTTAAAGTTTGATATCATCGGGGTTGAGCATTAGCCAAATCCTGGAACGCCCCTGTCTGAGTACAATGATAACAAGTTTTATGACATGCAATCTGCCCTTCAGTAATTCTCAAGCAACATTGAAACATTACTATCAGGAGTTTGTGAAGTAGGGCACTCTGTTTATGACATGAGGCTGAGGGATTGGATAACTAGCAATCTATCAACTACAGGCTTGTTGAAATCACAAAGGTAAACTGACTATCAGTAACAATAACACAGGGACAGACTAACAACAGACATGCTGCAGAGTGTCCAGACTTCCACAGGGAACGCACTTCAATCAAATAAAGCTATCAAAAAATGTAAAATCATGTTTCACTGTTCTTTCTTTTGAAAATTTATTAAAACTGACTGAAAAACATTTTGTTTAGCTCTGATGTAGATTTCTATAAGAACCCACCTGATTAAGAGATTTTTAAGATACCTTGTTTTCATGAGCAAGTGTTTTTGTATCCATATATCAGTGGTGAATCTGGGGGCGGGAGGGGTTTAGAGAGGGATGCTCAGGAAGCTTGAGCACCACCACCACCTGGAGGTATAAAACGATAAAATTAAGATACAAATGTGAAAATCAGGGCCTCAAGCATACCCCTTTAGTGGAAATGAACACCCCTTTCATATGTAAAAGGACTATACTATGAGGTGTAAAATCACCACAAAATCGGAAATCTCACTATAAAGAATGTGCAAATTTGGTGACAATAGGGAAAAAAAGTTTTTTTTTCCTTGCTTGTCAAAATCGAACCCAGGTTCGAGCACCAAGACAATTTCTTGACATGCCCCTGTATATCTTTGGGTATACTTATCAAATGAATGTTCTTTAAAATGTAGATTCTGATAAGACCTCACAAATCTCCAGGAATTTAACTTTCATAGTTTAGAACCCCTGACAACTACCTGTAAGAATTTATTTCAAGATATGGCATTTCAATCACTAACAATCTTTGTTCAAACACTTCACTGTGGCTCTTGGAAAATTATAAAATCTTTGTCTAACCACTTTGATAAAATTCCATTCAGTTGTCGTAAGATCAAAGTTTAAAATACGCCAGTCATGCTTTGTTGGTTTGCACGATTGGCAAGTGAATTCCTTGAGGTCATCAGAAGTGTAGAAATTTAAGGTGCAATTATCGAACTAATGAAGAAAGGTATAGAGGCAGGAAATCCTCGAATCAGTCAACCTCTTTGACTATTCATGCTAAATCATTGCGACTAAGTTAGTTTTGCGATGTACGGTATTTGTGTCATGTGTGTACCTTATGATTAGCCATCGATAACAGCATTGTAATCTAAGGCGTATGCCTATAAGTTCATTCTACTGTTTATGAAAAATTTATATTTGATTGTCGGTGCCCAAAGCTTAGTGAAAACTAGCTTATAGGATAAATTAACATGAGTAATGATGATCTTTGAAATTGTTCAAATTATTACTATATGATGTTAGGCACTACTACACAAAATTGACCACCATTTGACTGTTTTTTGTTTGGTTTTTATATAATTTTATTACTTCACAAATGTTAAAAAAGTGCAAAATAATAACATAAATTTATTTTTGGGTGGATCCTAAAATATAAAATGGATGAATGTAATTTGCTTTGCTTGTGTGAATGGTCTAAAAGTAGTAACAAACGGTGATCTATATGCGAGTGTGTATCGTGTGCAAATATAGCGCTTACTGTGGAGAAAATAGCTTATCTGCGCCTATGTGATTTTCAGCCTTCTACTACTTGCTTAGCAATGGTGTAATATCAAAGAAATCGTCTAGGCGTAGCCTAAAAGAGTTCAATACCTTTACTTTTTTTCTACCTGAGAATGAAACTAAAGAGGTATGCTGGAAATTAACAGTCTTTATTATTTTAGGAATAGTAAATGGGAAAATTCTCAAAGAAATTTAATTTTTGGTGTAGATTTCAGAAGAAATTTCCCCTTAAAAAAAGCTGAAGTGTGAAATTGAGTTTTTCTGGATGGTTGGTTTTGGGACTGTGGTCTGTATTTATAAGCTAAAAGTTAATTTTTGACCACTGACAATACTGAAAACATTTTATACAGCAATGATGGATTATTATATTATAATTCCAAGTCATAGGTCCCAAGATGCAAAAACAGAATTCCTGGAGATTTTCTTGTGGTCGTCCGTCCACCATTTGTAATGTATACACTTCCTAAAATGTGTGTACAATACCCTTGTTTAAAGGCTGAACACACTGCCCATTATGAAACAGAAGTTTCTGACATTATTTTGTCACTGTTAATGTCATTACTCTGCATCAAAAACATTGCTAAACTTCACATTTCCCTATTGTAAACCAACATTAAAAAAAAAAAAATAGCAAAAAATATGGTCTAACTGTAAATTTTTTTTAAAACCTGGAGAATTTCCTGGAAAAAACTAAATTCTGGGAGAAAATTTCATAATTCCGGAAGACCAGGAGATGATCCAAAATTCCTGGAGACTCCAGGACAATCCTGGAGACTTGGGAGCTCTGCCAAGTTTAAGTAACACCTCCAGATTGAGTAACACCAGGTTGATCGCCCTTTTGTTAAAAAATAAATCTAATTCAATTTATATTTCACAAATATTTTTGTAGGCCTATTACTAATAAAATCCATTATAAAATCTCAGCATGCAATTTCATATCCTAAAAAATGATCCCAGAAGACAATTTAATCATATTTTATTTCTGGTTTAATGTAATATTTATCAATTATTGTCACAAAAAACATAATAGTCATGTTTTACTAATAAAATCTAAGCACACATGGGAGTTTTATATTCCAAAAATAAAAAAGTATCCCATGGGACTATTTGATCATATTTCATTTTTGATTCAATATTGTATTTATCAATTAATGTCACGAAAATCCCAAAATAATCATGTTTTGCTATAGATAAAATCTAAAATGTGACAATCTTGATGTATATACTTGATGCATGTTTTACAAATGTAATATTGATGAATTTGTGCATTTCTTTTTATTTTCAGATATTTTAATATATTATAGTCTTTAATTAAAATAAAAAAATAATTAAATGGATTTAAGAAATGTTTAAACTCATGCTTTGCAGTAAGTCCGACCAACCGAAAATCGTTAAAAATCACATTAAGCATTGTTTTTTTACATGAATTGGTACAATACATAATTTTTTTTGTTCCAAAAAAAACTATTTTGCATCATACAATTCAAAGTCAACATACAAAATATCAATATTGAACATTTCAATAACAAAGATACCCAGGGAATTCAGATATGAAAATATTATGAAATAAATAAATAGGTAAATACTTGTAAATGACTTCAAAACAGTAAATATTTTGGTTTAGAGGAACCATTTAACCTTTGGATTAAACATGTACATTCTGTAGTTTGTTATTATTGCCGTTTCATAGTCAAACAAATCCTTCAGGTTTACAAAGATTGTTTTAGTCTAGACGAGAGAGGAAACCTACAATTCAAATCATCAACACAAGCAATAATTGAACACAACGCAAACACACATCCAAAAATAACTGTTGAATATTAATACTTGGATACACCCATAAAGAATGTTCTAATATTAAAGGCTCAATCCTTCAAAAAATGTGTGTTTCAAACAAAAATAAATAAAATTTTCTAGATATTACTATTTTGTATTCAAATTAATAATGTACTGATCTACCATGTCTATGTCATCATATCACTTCAAAATATAAAAAAAAAATGCAAAATAAATATTTTTTATCATAGGATCCACCCAAAAGATTTTTTGGATGGATCATAAGAAATATAATGATGAAAAAGCCTGAAAAAGTTTGAAAATTATTAGCTTTTTTTCTACTCAAGAATAAAATGAAACAAGTTTACAGGTAACTAAATATGTTTATTATTTTAGAATTAATAAACTGCTAAAGAGAAAAAGAAATGTAACTTTAGTAGATATTGAAAGGAATGCCCCTTTAATAAAAATGCTCAGCTGGGTTCAGATTAGGTCTAAAAAATTTGTTTGTTTTCTGTCACTTTATAAAAAACTTCAATGAAGGTGTGGGTGTAAATTTTTTTTTTTTAAAGAAAACAAACAAAATGGGCCTGTTTGAAGGTCTAATGATGAGGATATAAGGTATGTATCACATCCATTACAAGTGATTTCATTAAAAATACAGACGAATCACTTAATGTGATGTTCTTTTATTAAGTATACGCAATAGTGTGTAGAATCGTGTTTTTCAGTTTTGGATATGGTCAATATCGCAATTTAAAAACAATTTTTTTAAGGTGAAACAGAAATCCCACCCTTTATTATTGGAATGTCAGGGGGTAGTGAATTTTTTTTTATGTTATGTTTTATCTTGTGTTTCACCAACTCTCCCAAAACCAGTCAGTTGGCAATAGGATGCTAACTTGGATGATTTTTCCAAAGGTTAAAAAAAAATCATAAAAACTATATCAACAGGTAAATGTTACTCTCTCTCTAAATAAAAGTGTCAAGAAAATAAACAGTCAAGAAACCAAATAAAATGGAGAAATCAGTAAAAAAGATGTTAAAGCAACTTTCATCTGTTTCAATGTAGTAAATGAATAGGACTAAATATTCATCAAAATAAACCAATTAAACTCACAAATTGGATTTTTTTTTGTAGAACTGACATTTAAACACAACGGATGAAGTCGAACTGTCATTTAAAGAAAAAACTTTTTTAAAATCATGATTTAATTGGTTTAGACGAACATTTATTTCATATTAAAAAAATATTTTTTATAGAAAAATGTTAAAAAAAGTTTTTTCAAACAATTACAAATAAATTGATATAAAATTTAAAAATAATTATATGTGAAGTTTTCTGCCTAAAAATTGTCAAAAGCTGTTATATTTGACAACTTATGACGGCTGGACTCACCGCAATTTGGTGTCACGAAAATAAAAGTAGTAACACTTTTAAATAACAGTGAGTTTTTTTGTATCAATGCTTGTCGCATTGTATTACAGTTGATTTGTTAGTCAAACAGATGTTACATCTGATAAATGTGTATGCAGTACCTGACCCTACTCTATTGTCCCCCTAAGACTGGGAAATAAGGGGGTAAACCAAATTTGGCAGGAGCTTTAAGTAACAGTCTATTTCTCTAAGGATTAATAAATTAAGAGCTGTAGAGAATAAACAGAAATTGTTTAATTTAGTACTGTCTGGAAATTAGTGGTTTCAACAATGTTGTAAAGAACATGATATGACTGTCAAGAGAAGGCCATAAACCACTGCATGTCTACTATTTTAATGCTGGATCCACACTAAATCGGTGTGCACTAAATGTACGCATCTTCAAATTAGGTAGAGCCCTTTTCTATAAATAAATAGGGCAGAAACCAAATACAGGAAATTCATGTAAGGCATGTCCCCTTCCCAAAAAAAAAAAAATCAAGAACGCAACAAAATAGAGATGAGTTTATAAGGTACAAAGAAATAACAAATATGGTACAATTAAATCTGTCCACGGAAGAAATCCCAGTGCAGAGAAATTGTTCCTAAAGGTATCATTTTTATATATGGTACAATTACATAGATACAGTAAGGAACTGATTGTTTTTCATAGTATTCATTCCTAAAAAAATGCATGTATTGAGTAATATGCAATTGTATTTAAAAAACAGGCGAATATGTAAGAAACCAGGGGAAAAAAAATTGGCAGCGAGCTTGGATGAAAAATGGGAGTCTCCAGGCCAAAACGGGAGTGTTGGCATGTATGAGAATCTACTGTTCCATACCAAAACAAGACGTAAGCCCGAGTAGGCAGTCTGTAGCCTACGCTCTATTTCTTCATAGTCATGTACCGCGAAAACTCATGTTTAGCCTTGCACTTCTAAGAATTCTAACATTTCCTGAAAGTGGACATTGTAATTGGTCAAGAGGTCAACTGGTAGGGTCAGTGTATGAGTGGGGTATATCCCGAGTCCAGTACGGACACATCTGTCAAGCAGTTCAACTTAGAATTTGTATTACTCATTATGACAATCAAGGTTGTCTATTTATTAGTGTTAACATGGCTATCCTCATGATCTTGTTAAACTAAAAATAATGAATTTACTAGTTTACATGTTAACACCCTAGAATCTCCATGTTAATATGTGGCAGAGCCAAACCAAATGAGACATTAAGTCTCAAATGCCAGTTTTCCACAATAGGCAGAAATTTAAAAATTGTCATTTTTTTCAAATTGTATTTTATTTCAAAAATATACAGATCATACATTCAACTTTCATACTACCTGAACAATTTTCAGATATATGATAAAAAAATGTTTAAAAAAGACAATTTAAAATGACCATGCTTAGTCAATGTATACTGATAAACAATTTTCAAATGCAGTTTTCTCAAAACATATATTTTAAATGTTTGAACTTTAATTGTTCATAACTTCGCAAGGAAACATTGTATGAAACTGATTATTTTTGCACGTTAAAGATAATACATAATGTGTAGTTATAATCCATAAAAAACTCAATTTTCAATTTTCCGACTTATGTCCCATTTGGCTTGGCTCTCCATATGGAGAAATAATACCTCACATTTAATAGCATTTAAAAGCACAAGTAAGTGGCGAAAAAATATAAACAAACATAATTAGGTAAAGAAATTCTGGAAGCAGAAAATATTGAAATGACAGCCTAATAGGATATATTAAGAATACTTAATAATTAAGGAATACAGTACAAATCAGTGCAAAAGACAATTTACTATAATAGAGAGTAAAAACTTTTTTAAGTTCACTTACTCCAAGTCTTTGTCAATTTTTTTTTTAATATGCAAAGAGAACTTTGCAGATTAATTTTCAAATGCTAAACATACAGTATTGCATATACAACCAGATGATATTTGTTTAGTCCTGTTTTTTAGTAAACTTCTTAAGACTTATACCAGCCAGATTTTAATTATTGATATCAGGACTGGAAGACAAGCGTATTTATCACCAAGCTACAGTACACGGAGATGGTAAAAAATTAACGAAGTCTCTTTGCTTGCAACAATTGCCAACAAGGTATCTTTCACTGGTTGAGAACTAAGCTTTCTAATTAAGGTTATGCCCAAGGTTTTTAACCGTAATCATCCAGGTTTGAACCAAAGATTTTAGAACTGAAGACAAGCAATTACCTCTAAGCTACAGTGCCATTGTAAAAGTAATCAAGTCGTCTTGCTTGCAAGCAATGCCGCAGTCATCAAAGTTACAATATTTACCCTGACTTATTACTCATTGATTTACGATTAATAACAAACTGACTCACGATAAAAACTACGTGAAAACTTCAATTAAAAAATCAGTTTAATAGGCACTACGTGTCATAGGTTCTTAAAAAGATGAGTGACACGCAAAAAAAGATGATGAAGAATTTGTGAAAGTCTTAATTATGGAATGGCCAATGACTTTCTTTTTTATCCAAGTAATGTCTTTATGGTTTATTCATTACCATTTCTGCATTTGTTGAAGATTATCCGTTGATTTGATATACTGTACAAAGGAACTTCATTCCACCACGACAGCCCAAGTGGCAGAGTGATAAGGCTTATGCATGGTAAGAAGAGGTATCAAGGTTCGAGTCTCAGTTGGGCCAGCTTTTCACTCTCATCTCAGCAGATTTCCTCATTCAAATACTCTATAAATATCTTAGGATTTACTAACAGTTACATGTAATAATTTTTTTTTAGAATGTAAAATTTATTTCATTAAACAGCATAAGGAGACAAACAATGATAATAAATTTTGTAATTAAAAACAAGAATGGTAACTTTATTTTATTTTAGTTAACATTTGTTTGATTCCAGTTACAATAGGCCTACTAAAAATATACAGTTTATTAACACTACTGGATAACCTAATACTTTAGATTTTAGATAAACATTGTTTTGTTTAAATGTAACAAAAGAATATTATCATAATTTGTGTTTATCAAAATTCCTCAAAAGATTGTTCCAGATTTTATGAATAATGAAGTGGGAAAAGTGTCAAAACTGTCAGGAAGAGAAATTTGACATTTTTGCTGAGTAAGTGTAAAGTTCTCCATTTTTTTTGCTTACACTTAAAATCTGTCTGTATTTTCGAAGTGGTTTCTTCCTTTTTATAGTGACATTAAGCTTGAAAAGCAAATGAGTTAAGTAGATATAAATCAGTCTGAAGCCTCCAGAAAGTGTTGTATTTTATTATTAAATTATAAGAAATTAGTTTAAGTTATAGTTAATGTTGGACTGTAGTTTACCTATAATAATTAATTGCTTAACTTTAAGTCTTTCAAATTATGTTTTTTTTTCTAAAATATTAGGTGTACATCCCCATTAGAAAGTTTTGTCAAGTCTTATCACAATGGATAATTGGGTTAGTTTTCACTTGATTGCTTAGCTGTACAGCATATTTCTATCCGTTATAAACATTTAATGTGAAAAGCCAGTGAGGTGGTTAATTAAAAAATACTCTACACTTCTTTGAACATGTCTAGTAAAATTTGTCAAACACTCTGATGGGAGTGTACACATAATGATTGTAATAAAGACATTATCATACCATACTGTAGCCTTAATTATTTGGAAAATTCAGCTTTTACAGAATAGACAGAAATATTATCCTATTAGAATTATATTATTTGGCTGTTCACCTGAACATGTGGAAGAAAACATTCAACCACAGCAGCTGATGGGATGAACTGCTTATCTTTAAAAAACATCAGTAAAATTGAAAAGATTCTGTGCAAATTTAGCTTTTTTCAAAGGAAATAATAAACTTAAAAGAGTGCCTATTTGGCATGATCGTGTGCTTCAAGGATTTGGCTAAATTCTTTACAAATGTTTTCTTCTTTTGCCACACAGATTTTCAATTTCGGTTACACAGATATTTTATAATAAATAAGATTTAAGTATAAAAAACTCCGAAATAAAAAATGGTAAATTAAAATCAATTGCTTAATTGCTCTTTATAGATTTAAATTGTTATTGTTGTTGCTCAAAAATTACTGTTCAAATTAAAAAAAAAATAATTTAGAAAATGTAAGAATACAATAAAATTAAATATCAACTATGCTGCCTTTATGAATTCTGTATTGGGTGGTAAAATTATATGGAAATGAATGATAAAAATGAGGAAGAGGAAGCATACTACACCATAGGGAAGAAAGGAAGGATTAACAAAGTTCAGAATAATTAATAAGTGGCATAGATTTTACAGACTATATCTAGCGATTCACACCATACAATTTCCTGTAATGTTTTGCTAATAAGATTACATCTCTAATTAGGTCACTATTAAATGACATTTGAAAGCAGAACCAGCCCCCAGGGACCCCGTCTATCACATATGGCCTTGCCCTAAACAATCAAATAATCTTTTTTTAATTCATAATCACCAAACGAATTGTGTTTTACCGAGTTCTTTTTAACCAAGTAGATCAATATTTTGAGAAATTATGACGTTTTTAAGTCCAAACTGGACACGGAGACTTGTAGATAAATCGAAGAAAAGAATACGGTTTCCGTCGACTTGCAAATAGAATAATTAGAATTATTAGAAACTAGTATTGCTTAATATCCAGTAAGCCTGAGGGTAGTGTGGATGCACAAAGAGATTACAAGTTAAAACCCAAAACAATTAATGTAGGTTTTGAACAGTATGAGTACTTCAAATTAGGAATTAAATTCCATACAATGCTTGAAAATACTTAGTCATATCAATGTAAATAATTTAAAGGTGCCCTTTATTTTAATTATACTGTACTAATATGCTTTTAAGAATGATTGAATTTAAAATATTTTTTTTTTATGTTCTATTAAAACAGTCACCAAAGAACGAATATATGTCTTTAAAGAAAATTAAAGTACTGTTTATTTTAATATTAGTTTATTAATACAATAATCATAATGTAAACTTACTTTCACCTTTCAAAATGCGTACATGTTGGAGAATGTTGGAGTCTTACTACGCTCACTCTAGGGAATTTTTTTTATCAGCCAAACTGGCTAAAGGTTGCCGATTTTTTTCAGCAAATTTATAAATTCTTTAGCCAAATTTTTCAAAAATGATAAAAACCCACAAAAATGGCTGCAAAATGGACATTTTTGGTTATTTTCATTTAGCCAATATGGCGAAAGAGGTCATTTTTATTTTAGCCAAATGAGAATTCCAGTAGCCATTGGCGACTTGGCGAATGGTTAGATTGAACATAGTCTTGTGAAAAGTAAAAGTAACAAAACAAGAGGTACCATATCAAACAATGAAATCCAAAAGTTATCTATTGAATGGCACAGACAAGTAAAAATGGCATTTTATAAAACTGTTAATTATTGACTTCTTGATTGAAAGACGAAAGAGAACATGTGACACAAGATCAAAATCAGTCAAGTGTACGAGGTATAGCTCCATAGCTTATGCAAATCTTGGGTTTGGAAGTAGCACAAGTTGTGCTCTAGACTAGTGATTTAGGCTAATCGCTGGCTAGTTCAGAAATAAAATAACCATTATTCAGCTTGTGTTGCACTCTGCTTAATCTTTGAGTCTGAGCATTCACTAAAACATGGCAACTATACCAGTACCGTACTGACGCAGTTATAAGCCCACCCCCTTGTACGAACTTTGACCAAATTTGGGGGTGGGCTTATACCCGGGAATTCCCCGATGCAAGAAATGAAAAATAGCAATATTTTAGTTTAGAAAAAGACGTATATAGGCCTAGCTAGAGTAGGCCCCTTGGTCTAGCCCACAAAACGTCAACCTCTAGGGCCTATCGCTGCCTACAAAAAATTCAATAAACAATTTAAAACTAAACAATTATTAAATGAAATGTGAATTTACTAAGTAACGGCAAATAGTGCATATTATTGTTGACTTGTGACTTGGATAGGTCAGTTTACGCCTAGTAGAGCAGCATTAGCCCACATGTCGTTGAATGTGCCTAATCAATTTTGTTTACATAATACAAGGCCCCAAGAAGAACATTATAAAAGCTATATTGTCTATAGAGGGCCCCGGAAGTACTGTGTAACCGTATGCACTTCTAATTTGCAATGATTTGCTACTTGTCAACTGCTTCTGTTCTCTAGGCCTGGCCTGGCCTGGGCCTAGATAACCTAGGCCTAGGTGTAGATATCTTCAATGAAAAACAATGTTTTTGAAGGTAGTGTAGGAAGAATTTGAGTTAAAATGTTCAGATTTTGAATGCATTTTGAAGTGTAAAGATGTTTTGTAGCCTAGGCTATATAAGAAAATATGGTAAATTCATCAACTTAACAGCTGTGCTTAAACCCGAGTGCCTCCTTTTCCACGATTATTCATCAAAAGTAGGGGGTGGGCTTATACCTGAATGTGGGCTTATAACTGCATCAGTACGATATGTACAGGATGGCACAAAAAGAGGGAAGGGATGTGTCTGACAAACTGCTTGTATAGAATAAGCAGCAAATAACTTACCATTTTTAGATTTATCTATCTTGCAGCATAATACACCAGACACCAGTCCTGGTTGATATGAACACGTTGGAACACCACGCTTTTTGTGTCCATAGAAAACGTCAATTCTACCGCCTGCTATGCACGATGACTTGTTTGGCCTTCGCTGTGAACAATGTCTGCCAATACCACCCATATTATCCTCATGATTTTTTCCAGAACATCTGAAATTTAATCGACAGAAAGTTAGATGATGTGTGTATAATTTGAACCTAAAAAATGCATATTCTATAGTAAAATTCACTATAAAAAATACTGTAATATTCACTGCGTTGTGTGACGGTCATATGACGGTCGCACAACTAAACCATTGCTCCCTGTGTGTGTGGTTGCCAAACACGATGGGAGTCTTCTACTCATTGGCCAACAGTTTTTTTTTTTTTAGTGATACAACAGGAAAATCACTAAAAAATCTTGGGCCGACTATAGAAGACTCTTATCGTGTCTGGCAACCACACACACAGGGAGCGACGGTTTAATCGTGCGACCGTCGTTATACCGTCACACAACGCACTGCCTGGCTTTAGAAATAATAAAGAGATAAATTTCCAAATAAAAAAAAAATGTCTGTTCGATTTTTGAAGGAATGCCCCTTTAACTTCTAATCTGGACAGTCTTAAAACATCTCTCCCTTACCAACAAAAAAGGAGAGTTCAAAGGGTGGTCTTTGTTAGGAGAATTGATTATATTAAAAAACATAATTAACCTTCGATGCCAAATAATGTAGAATTAAGAAGTTAACGAATTATGGAATGACTACAAAGGAAGCTGTATGCATTCCATATGAAAGCCTATTTGTTAACATTTAACATTAATCCAAAGGTTTTAGAGATCTTGCTACTGTAAAAAGCTCTATAAAAATCACATAGCATTACTATCTCTATTTAAATAGACATGATTATTAATAAACTGTTGCTCTAACAACATAGGCTGTATATTAACATGGGAATATAATAATTTCATGAAATATAATTGGTAAATTAAATTAATAGTGAAGTAAGTTGCACTGTGTACAGTGTTACAATGGCTTAAAAAGACGATTGATTGATGGGTACAAATTACAGTATACATCTCCTTCGTGCCTGTTTCAGTAAACGCTAGCATTCCATCTCATAGGAATAACGCTGTATTCTCTTTGGGTAATATTCAAGATTGTATATGATCAAGATAGACTGGTTAACTTAGTCATTGAGCTATGCATTCTCCCAACAGAATCAATGTTGCATCTTATAATTTCTAATTATTAGCATTATGGTGATATTAATAATCTTATATATTTAATAGAGTAACATAAATTGGATGGGATTCCTTCCGTAGTGATAAACTAAAGGACTATCCACAAAAGTCGAAAATCTAGTTTCAAATGGGGTCGTTCTGGTGGTGATTGGGTACACTGGGAGGCAATTCTCTAATATCTTCCATAGAATGTAAGACTACTGCTTGTTTTAACATGGTCAAAAGCCATTTTGTACACAGGACCAACAGCTTAACATCTCACCCAAAACATTGGGCTCTTAACTGTCTTGTCTAGAACAACAACACACAGAGAATGAATGGATGGATTTGACCAGCACACAGCAGAGCCCAGTGAATCTATCATGCCATGTTTCCTTCTTAAAAATAAAATTAGCCTACGGCCCATGGTTACCGTAGAAACTAAGAGTCTTGATGATGACAATGTCAAAATATTGAATCCTGTCACGATGTATCTCATTGCTTGGAGTATGTATTATACTCTCTTACTTAAAGTTGATTAGTGGACCTTTTGAATAGTCTTTGAGCTATTGGTTTGTTATTGAAACTGTTCATACTTAATTTACAAAAAATAGCTGTGCTTCTCACTGTACTTTGTCAATCCCTTATCAAAAGAGATGATGTGTTATATGCAGTATTAAGTGTTCAGCATTAGTTCCACAATTTCATAATTTATACAGGGAATTTATATTATATTTTGAAAAGTCATTCTTTATTAAAATGACTTGCTCTTTATCAATAAACATGGGATTAAAAAATTAGAATTGTAAACAAGGGGAAATATAATTTGTGGATCCTTAAATAGTTGTAAGTGTTTCACTTTTAAATCTAAAATTAGGTACAATTTATTCTATATATAAATTTAACAAATAAACACAAGTTGTACTTCTAAACAAGATGCGCCTAATGATTAAAAGAATAAAGCACTGAAATTATTAGAAGGATTATATGTAGGCATATTCATATAAGCCTTTATTGAAATACCATAATTATATTTTTATTTTTTATATGTAGATAATGGTCAAAGTTATTTGCATGGCTTTCCATAAACAACTACTTATTAACATTTGTAACATCATTTTCTTCAGCCAAAGATCTTAAAATAAGATAGCGCCCTGGCCGATTTTTTGCATGGAATTTCTGTAATACGAGTAGAATGCCATCTAACGCTCAAATCTACTAATTTTGCAGAGGGTGCTATAAAATGTTTGTTTTATTCTCGTTTTTATATTTATTTAAAATAATTATTATTTGGATGTGGACTGCCCATCCAAATCACTTACTGTATTTGAATTTGCCATTTTTGGGATTTATGATAACAAAAAAATTCTACAGGGGAGGCATAACTAGGCCTATATCTAGTGCCATTGCATAAAATCATTTGTAAATTAGATATTTGAGCAAAGTTTCTTGACCTCTTGTTCCGAGCTTTTAAAACCTGAATTTCTAGATAAAGAAGCTCATTTCCCAGTCTTCTGCAGAGTCACGGAAACTTAAGCCTGTCTTCTGGGACTATACGCCAACCCCTCTAGGACCTGTCTATACATACGGTAACCTAATGAGATTCTTTAAAATTCATCAAGGAGTCTGCGAGTGCTATCCCAAGACATACAACGAGGGTACTACGATTTAATATAATTGGCTGTATTTATTATATTATATAATATCCACAAAATAGCCAATAAAATGAAAAATCTAAAGGACATTTGGATTTTAGACAGGCATGGATTTATTCTTACAAACAGGCTCATTGTTAGGACACACTGCTACTCAAACATATTCACAACATCCATCTTGTTAATCCTGTATGCTAATTTTTCCTAATTATATTATGCAGACAATAAGGGGGATTTATTCTAATTTCCCACCTTAAATGGTATTAACACCCTAGCCTGTCCTCAATGTGACTCAAGAGTCTAACAAAACAATTACAGGGGCATTATTTTACAAAAAAATTTCATCAAAATTCATGAATACTATAATGGGTCAACTGTACTAAAATAAACTTTTGTTTGTACTAAATTTTTGCAAATCATGTACCTTGTAATTATAAAATCTTGCAAAATTAAGCTGAAAAAATATAATAATTGTAGAATGAAAAATAAAAAAAAAAAAAAAAAATCAACCAGAGCATTGGGAGTACTGTATATCCAATAATTTAACTTGTTTATAAATTGTCTACGAGGTAGTTACTTTAGATGAAATTGAAGAAAAAATATTTATTAATTTGGCAAAAAGTGAAAATAGTGTCAAACTTATTTTTGCTGTATAATCACTGTGCCTATCGCCAGGCGTTTTAGGTAGGCGGAACTGTCAACATGGGATTAGCCAGAATGATTCCGGTTAGTACAATTTTGTCAGCAAATTTTATATTAAATATTTATTGTACAATCAAAGGATGAATTTGCAATATTAATTGCAAACATAATTATTATTAGTTAGAGATTAATGAACGATTTTCTACATACAGATACCGTACTTTAAAACTTGGCATATAGGCCAAGTTATTTTTTATATGCTTACTTAGAAATATTTAATACAAATATATAAACGAAAATATGTATATACTGTACTTCTTTTGCTTTCAACTAGGTCTATAAAGTCATCATTATTTTATGGAATGCATCTTTTTGTCCAAGTATAAAAGTTAAAGTTATAATTTTGTAAATGCCATTTCTCTGGCATAGGTTTGTAGATTGCTTCTTTCTAGATAAAATTTTCTTTGATTTCAAAATGCAACATAGGACAGCAAATTCAATCACATGTTTTGCACTTACAAGAAAAAAAAAACATATATTGATAAAAGTAGCTCAGTGGTTTAAATGATTGCCTGTGACATGCCTACCAATCCTGAGGTCCTGGTTCAATCCTGACCAAGACCTAAAACCCTTCCACGTAGAACTGTAAAATGGGAATATTGCGGTAATTTGTGAATGCTGGCTTTAGTGTGAAAGGGTACTTTTCCTTCAATGCCAGCACAGTGCCGACATTCATTAGACCACCTCATACCCTAGACATATTACTGTACCGTTATATTGCCGTTACTGGTTTAGGTCGGATGTGTGTGAAAGGGTCCACTGAATAATGTCGGCTTATGCAGTGAAGCAGACCTAAACAAAGGTCAAAGTTGGAAGTATTGGTAAAAACAGTGCCTCCTATAACTAAAACTGCCAATTTTATGCCTTTCCACTGGGCCCTAGCACACAGGAAACTGTCATATTACAGGAATTTGACTTTCTGTGTAAAAGGGTTTAGACTGGCAATAATACCAGCATAGTTATGGTAAAATTGCAGTATTTTGTGTGAAAGGGCTCTAGTGTTAATAAAAATGATAGGCCTATCCATCATTCTTGGTGAATTACTTGCTGTTGGATATGAAAGCAACAAAAAATAACAGTATTAACTCTTACTGTTGTCATACAATATTAAACAACATCTCAATAAGTAATTTAAATTAAATTTGACTCACCATACTCAAGTTTCACATAGCTTATAAAAAACTTAAATTAATTTCCATAAAACTCAAAAACTTAACTAATAGTCAAAGAGCAGATGATTTGTAACTGTTGATTAAACTAATTGAAATTCCTGTGACTGTAGTATTTCAAACTATATTTAATAAATTATCAAATCAAATATGAATCATGAAATATTTAATGACAAGATATATCCAGCATTGATGTTGAATCATATTTTATGTAGGCCTATTTTATGTAGGCCTATTTATTATTTAGAATATGAGTACTGAAGCTCCGCAAAATGACAACTTAGAGGCCATAGTTGATTCTATGTTTCGTCCTTTATTAGAACATTGTCAAGAATAACATAATACAAAAAACAACATTACTTAAAAGACAGACATACAAAAGGTTGGGACTGACCAATCACATAAGCATAATTAGGATGCTTAATAAATATTCATTAATGAATATAACCTTAAACTATTAGTAACAGTCAGTGATATGATAACTATATTATTCCCATCATATTTAATAACCTAACTACAGTACTTTCCTTTTAAATTGGACGTTTTGAATCAGATGGTTTTGCATCTGTGGAAATTAGCTTTTGTTTGCTCTAATTTCAATTCAATTCACATTTATTCAGTGTATCATATGGTATGAAACAAAAATATACAGTATTTTGAAGCAGAGTGATAACAATAAATGAAATATGTTAACAATAAGATTAATAGCTTGATTTTAAACAGTTTTAAGACAGCAAAAATATTTTATATTTTAATTTTAGTTATATTGACATTACGGCCACTATAATCTTAGTAGGGAATCAGAAAAAAATGTTTCAGGGGTTTTTTTTAAAATACAAAATAAATTATAAGAAACTAACTATAATTGTTTTGTAGGCCTAGATAAAATATCATTAAAACATTCAAAATTAATTAATAATTAAAAATATTTATAATTAGGTAAAAACATGCAGATTTTGTAAGTCCACAATTGCCTTATAAACTCTTTAACGATAGTATCTGTATTATATTTTTGCATTTTGATATGTAGGCCTACTTTTTTTTAAAAAGTAAATTCAAAACTTGAGGTGTATTGTTATTTCATTATAGTCATTTTATGTCTATAAAAATTTAAGAATAAAAATGAGTGAAGGGACAAGAAGAACTGTTTCAAAAGTGCTGAGCACACAAATTAAGATGCATGAAGTTGTCTTAAGGAAGAACCCATGAGAATTTCAATGTAATGCCTGGTATAAAACATGTACTTAGACTTGTTTCCTTGTTTGTTTATCAAACCTCATCGTCCTCACAATCTAAGAAACAAAATATCCAAGGATGCTTAATATTGATCCTAAAAATGATCCTCAAATTAAATATTGAATCTAGTTTGTTTAAATATGTTTAAATTTTGAGCTCTTTGACACATGATTCAGAAACATTATCCCCTTGCATTTCCTATTTACCCCCAAAATTTACTTTCACTCCATTTTATCCCCATATTCCACTTTAAAGTGTTCTCTTTAACTTTCATCCCCAATTTAAAATCAATAAATTTCACTTTTATCACTAGCCATATTATCACCATATAACAGTTTTACCCCCGCATTTAATATTAATACCCATATTGCTTATCCTAATAACTTCTCACAAGATATTCCTCAAGTTGATTCTTTTAACAACCGAAGAAACTGAAAAGTGTCTAAGTTGTCTTTTTGAAAATTGTCCAAAAACTGACAAGATTTGGAGGCTACATGAGTTATTGATGGAGTCGATTAAATTGTCAATATTAACATGATGTTCAAATAAATTTCTAATACCTCTTATAACAATTTTCACATTATGCAGTAAAAGCAAAAAAATGACTTTTATATTATTACTTATGGATTATTAAACAGACACCAATCTGACAAAGAACAACAATACATGCAAAAAATAACTTTTGATGAATACCAAAACAGCCAACCATTAAAAACATAAACAAAACAGTTGAAAATATAGTGGTTCCTATAAATAATAAAAAGAGGCTCTGCCGAATGTAATACTGTACAAGAGTATAGGGCCTACTTGGAATATCAGAATAAAGAAACTTGTTTTCACTATAAGGAAGCTTATAAAACAGTAGACGTGTTTTAACTTTACCATCAATTTCAAAGGGTGAACATGTAACATATGGTACTCAATGACTCGTTTGTTCTAATTTGGCTTAGATAAGTTTGATCTGAAGAAGATTTCTAATTAGTTAATTTACAAACTGTCACCTGGGGTACATCACCAGGAAAGAGCCACAGATGGATGTGCTGGGTTAATTGCAGTTAAATTCACATTGCCAATGTTTTATCTAATAGTATTTGATGTACTGTCGAAAACATTACTTAAAAGTATGGAATGCAAAAGTTGACAAATGTACAGGATTTCACTGCTTAATGATGGTATTTCAATCAAATATTTCAACAAGAATAATAACTATGACTCCCTTAATTAATAGATTCATTAAGATACATATGATACACATCATTTGCACAATAATTAATAGATAATACAAATACGGAGTATAAATGTTGTCAAATAACAAGTAAATTCATCATAAAAAGAAATGGAATAAAACAGATTCACATTACTTAAAGAAAAGTATGGAGGGCAAATATCGGCAAAACAGGTACTTCAACATCATCACTTAATTCATATGTATGGAATGCAACTTGTGCCAAAGCTAAAACTCTGCCTGTCTCATCACCTAGTGTTAAATCCCTTTGGGAAGTGCTTTTCATGAGTCAATAAGCTTTTTCCCAATTTAGTCAGCTTTAACAGCTAATATTCCATGTCACATCAGACATTCCTTGGAAACTGTTCACTACTGATAAAATAATTCTTATATCCATTTATTACATTGTCATGCTTTAGGGGAATCCCCCGGGATACCCTTCAACATGGCCACGTAAATATACTATTAAGTCTCTATAGTACACCAGCATATAGTCTATTAGAGCTGCGATAATATCTGGGAGTGATTCATTACATGGGGAACTTTACGTGCCAGCCTGATTTGGAATATTTAATGATTGTAAATGTGAATGGGTATATTTAAATTAATAAGAACTCTTGGATTGGGGAACAGATTAAAAGATTGAAAATTGAAGCATTGCTTAGAGATATACTTTAACAAGCTTATGTGGTATTGTGAAAATTGATTAGAAATCTTAAATAATCTAATAAAAAAATCCCACAGTGCCAATATATTTACCAATTAATAAAATTAAATAACAATCTTAGACTAGTGGAATTTAAAGAAAATGTGACTTTTAGAGGCAAATTTGAGTAAAAGTTGGGAACCAGGCTATTTAGCATAATTTTGGTATGCTGAATCCGATTAACCCGGTTCCCAAGCACAAATT
>JAOTQE010061814.1:0-18502 GCA_025631205.1 Nesometra sesokonis | reverse complement strand
TTTTTTGGTTTCAAAAGGGGGGGGGCAGTGTCCGTCGCCCCCCCCCCCCCTTTGATCCGCGCCTGTGTCATGAGAAACATGTTTATTATCAAACCGGAAAGGAAGTTAGCGGAAAGAACATTGAATTGCGAAGAGGAGTATTCATAATCACTATTAATTAAACATAGGAAATTTCCAATGAACTGTGTTTTCAAAGGGCGACATTCTAACAAGAAATAATTCTTCCACAAGTCGTTCTAGCACACAAAAGAAGTGATTCAACTGCGTTTTATTTAATACTTTCATAAAAATATCATTTAGCGCGTCTTGATGACTCCATGGCAACGTGTCCTCTATTCATTTCCCGTTTGGCTCTAGCCCGGATGATTAAGCACCGCGTATACATTATAGCAAGATAAACAGGTAATCAATAAACAACACCTGTTCAAGATTCTACCCATCTCCACTACACCGGTATGAAAGGTAGTGTGTGACTCCATCAGCGAGTTGCAATACTGTAGCTTAATTATTAAATATCGTTGACGTTACTTTATTTACCATTTATAATGAACTGGAGCGCGGAGTAACGTCCAAAGTTCTACGCCAGGGTAAACGTCTGTTTGAGTGAACACGTAGTTGCCGCGAAAATTCACAAGAATAATTTGATAAACATTTTAGTGATTGCGAAGATTTCAGATTTGTGACGCGATACCAGTTTTTGTTCACAAAATCCACCTGCAAGAGGTGAAGATAACATGTCATATGCGATATAAGTAAGTCTATATTAAATAAATACGATATTGATAATAGTGTATTATTATTTAAAATGTTACATGTAAAATAATAGTAATTACGATTATATATTAAGTTATATAATTATAACAGTGTGTAAGTGTCCTAGTCAATGTGAAGCTCTATACATCTAAGCAGATTTATATAAGTACCGTATTCCAATCAATGAGATATACGCCATCGTGACAGGATTGAATATTTCAATATAAATTATGTCATCATCAGGAATGATGGCATAATTTATATTGAAACATAGAATCCTGTCACGATGGCGTGTATGTCATTGCTTGAAGTATGCATTATACTTTCTTACTTGAAGTTGATTAGTGGACCTTTCGAAGTACCGTACAGTACTGTACTCTAGGCGGTAATTCCTCTAGGCCTACATTACATGGTTTTACAAAATCAACGAAATTTTCTTTCCGATTAAAAATTTGCTACCCACCCAGTGCTCTCGCAGAATCTATACATTTATATTATAAAATATAATTATAACAGAAAATAAATGTCCTAATCTACATAGAGATCTGTATACCTACATCAAACATGGTTATATTGTGTTAATGAGTTAAGATAATTTACCTACCGTAATCATCATCATCATCATCATCACCACCCTCACCAAAGTAAATTGGTGAATTGGTTTCAAAATGAAAATACTAACCTCTTACACAAACATTATAAAACATAACAAAATAAGGTAAAGAGTTTTGTTATCCCAATATATTAATGAATTATTTGTGAAAAGATAATTAAGTAAGCATACGTATTTCTTTTACATTTTATATTTTTATGGATAAATGAAACAATTTATTTATTTTTTATGTTTTTTTCTATTTGTACTTCTCTGCAAAAACATTTATATTTTGTGCTGTATTGTTTTTGCTAAATAAACTTGAAATTTACAAGACAAAATCATACAGTGGAACCTCCCGTAAGCGGACACCCTTGGATTCGGGAAAAGTGTCCGCTTACGTGAGGTGTCCGCTTACAAGAATTTCCGCCGATAAAGGGCCAAATTTGTAAAATTATGTATACGTCCTTATGTCTCACATTTCACGGCTTTCTCAGCACAAATAGCCTCTAAAATTGATAGACACAGCATTTTGTATTTTATTAAATATTCTTTGTCATTTTTAAGCTTGGTTCAGTAATGTGATTCTCAGCCATTACAGTATAAGGTCTATTTTGTACAAAAAATTGTATTTGTTGTACAGAAAATCAAAAGTTTCAGAGATGTCCGCTTGTGGGAGGTAAATTTGCATACAAAAAAAAATTCCAAATTTTAATACGAAGTGTCCGCGTCCGCTTACGGGAGGTGTCCGCTTACCAAATGCACTGATTAGATAGGAAGAACAAACGGGTCTTTGAATTAGTGTTTGAGAGGTGTCCGTTTACGAGGTGTCCGCACAGGAAGGTTCAACTATAGTAGGATGGGGATCTAAACCAAATTATTTGATTTGTGTATTTATTGAACCATGTTTCAAACGGGTAGCCCATCCACCAAATATTTTTACATGTTTCTATATGTATGGTCATATTACAATACTAAAAACATATTCAAACAAATACATATTAATAAAAATGACTGTACTATAATTTATTTACAACAAAAATAACGATACACAGTACAATTTTAATAAAGTAGGAATGTATTTAAAAATTTAATATTAAAATATTAAATTTACTTTGTTGTATATCAATTAGAAGATTCGACAAAAACATACCGTACATAAACAAATTGGAATTTAGGCTAAACTAAAAGGCAGAAAAGGTAAAATAATAAACATAAATATTTTACAACAAGCATTAAAAATTGACTAGGATATAAACACGCTGTGCATTTATTACGAGGAAGGAGGTTTAAAAATGCAGGTGTGAAAACATACGGTACTACATAAAAATCTGATTGCTTAAAACCCGGAAAAAATAAAATAGAACTGAAGTGCGGTTTAAGCTATTGATAAAGATTAGGTCTAAGATGAGATTAAGTTTTCATGAATTATTAAAATAGAGAAAGATCGTGAAGAAACAAGCTATCGTAACACGATGGATCAGAGTCTATAACCCTTTTAAATTGTGCAAAACCACTAATCTGTGGTTAAATAATCAGAAGGGTCCTATCTAACGCCATCATGCTCGAATTATTTTTGAAATGCGTTTGGAATCTGTATTTCTTTTAACACTAATTATGTGCGAGGCACGTTTGGGGCATTAGACACTCCAAACAAAATACTTTGACACAAAGAAATGCATTTGTTGATAAAATATTATTCTGTCTCAACAAAATAGGATTTTGTAGACAAAATTATTATATTTCAACAAAACACTACTTTGTTGAGACAAAATTATGTTTGTTGAAAAAATGGTTAATGTCCCAAACCCGCCTCGTAGTTATGTTCTCGCTGATAGTTTGGTTACTCGATATAGCGCTAGCCTTGTAGTAAGAGAATCAAATGAAAAAGGGGCTCGGATCCTTTGCGAATATTAAAAAATAAACTGTTTCAAGTTGTTTAAATTAATTACTTGGAAATTCTTTTGCAATCTTTATTGGATTTTAAAAATTAGTTATTTAGCCGTCCAATAGTTAAATCGGAAAACATAATTTTAATCTGTTTGTAAATAAATTTAATCAGGGGTTTGATTTTCTTTCAGGACCAAACCGTAACAAAATAAGTTCCAAATGCCTCCAGTTTTCCGTCCTTCGTCAATCCTTACTCTGTTACTTAATGTGATGGATAGTTTCAGAGTTGTAAACTTCAAGTAGCATGGATCTAACTAAAAGTTGGGCCTAATACAAAAAAATCAGCAATATCTTTTCCGTTTAAATTCATATAAACTCACTTCCATTAACAATGCCTACAAGAAATCTTTCTGTTGTCCAAGCCCGAACGAACCAAAAATCTAGACAATGTGTCGGCTTTTATTTTGCCATATCTTCAGAAATTAAATTAGGAGATAATAAGATCTAAAACAGTTTTTTTATTTGAGTCAGGTGTGAGGGTAAAAATTATCATCACCTGTGTTTCTTATCGAGCAATGTACTTTTAATAATTCAGAGCCGCGTTTTAATTAATCTGAATTCATTCTTTTGAAGACGGTCGAAGAGTGAGGAATTTGCCACACACGGTGCCAAAGTTACGGAAGTAATCAGTACGCCCAAGTAGGCGTCGCATTCGCTCTTACATATTTAGTACGCCTACACTACTTTGGAACACTTTGGAATTTTACAATAGCACCAGTGGTAGTAGAAATAAATATTCTGATTCGACCAGGAGATAGGCCTAGAAATTTGTTACTGTCATATTTACGTTCTGATGTCCGAAATCATCTCTAGAAAGAACAACCACTTTGAATCTCATTATTGCAGTAAATGTTTACGGCAAAGTTCCCCGGATGGGCACTACACATCCATCACCATGCATAATAAGTCTTTGGTTGGTTTTCCGTAATCCAAATTGCTTAATTGACAATTGCAAGTTGAGAAATTAATGTAAATGTTATTTTATTGTTGTTTTTATTCCGTTCGTAGTTAGATAAATCATGAAAAATAATAGTAGGCCTATTTTTACTACGTAGAACAGAGTCAGGTAGCCACTAACTTTCTTCTAGTTCTTGTTCTTCTTCTTGTGGATAAACCTTACAATTGTTACGCATGAGTGACCACATACAATACACACAAGCTGTACGCTTTCTTCTTCTTGTTCTTTTTGTGGACAAACCTTAACAGTGACCACATACAATACACACATGCTATACACTTTCTTTTTCTTGTTCTTCTTGTGGACAAACTTTACAATTTTTACACATGAATGATCACATACAATACACACATGCTGTACACTTGTTCTTTTTGTGGACAAACCTAATTGTTACGCATGAGTGACCACATACATATAAACACACGCTTTACTTTCCGTTCCATGAATTATGAACTTTTTTATCTAAATGTATAATAACTAAGATTATATTACGCACCAAAATTGTATACAAGGAAACAAAACTGTTGACGAAATGAATCACAATGTTGATACAATAAATGAAAAAATATTGAATGGCAACACGTTAATAAATATACATTAAATTGAAAATGTTTTATTTTCTCAACTCAAAAAGATGGCAAAAACATGTTATTTAATTTTCAGCGTCAAAACATCCCTGATAGGCCTATTAAAATGAATGGGTTTAAAAAGTCCAAGTGTAATTATCGTAAAAAGTCCTAGAATTGTAGATACTAGTACGTTGGAAGCCATTTTTTTGTTAATTAAAATCAAATCATATGCTTATCAATGTGTTTCTGTTTCTTCTTTTTTATTTGCTTAATAACGGTGTTTATGTTTCTTCTGATTTTTTTTCCATTTGTTTTCTGGTTTCTTTTTGTCTTTTTCATATGCTCAATCAAGGTGGTTCTGTTTCTCTTTTTCATTCGTTTCTTATTTAATTTATTTGCTTTATCACTGTTTCTGTATTTGTTTTTGTTTCATGCTTCAACGGTGTTTCTGTTTCTTTTTTTTTTCAATACTTCATCAAGTTATTTCTGTTTCTTCTTTAAAAAACAACCTACTCATTGTATTTCTATTTTCATTTTTATTTTTCCATACGCTTGATCAAAACGTTTCTGTTTTCTTCCCTCTCTTTATACCCTTTATTAAGGTGTTTCTGTTTTACTTTGTTTTTCATATGGTTCAAGATGTTGTTGTTTATTCTTTATCCATATGCTTCACAAATGTATTTTTGATTTTTCCCTTTTTTCATATACTTCATCAAAATATTTATGTTTTTTTTATTTTTTTATGTTCTTCATTAAAGTGTTTCTGTGATTTATCCCTGTTTCATTTTTCATCAAACTGTTTCTTCTGTAATTTCAGCTGAAATGACAATGAGTGGGTTTTTAGGCAAAATAACCGAAGATATGGAGGAAGATATATATTCCCAGGACATATCGGCACTAGAACAACTACAGGCATTAAAAGACTCGCAGGCTAGAAAAATAAGACTGAACATTGGCGGGGTACGGCACGAAACTTACAAATCTACGTTAGCAAACATACCAGACACTCGCCTAGCCTGGCTTACCCAGCCCTCGGCCATGAGCAATGCCGAGTATGATGCCGTTAATAAAGAATTTTATTTCGATCGGCATCCTAGAATATTTGATGCGATACTGAATTACTACAGAACGGGGAATCTACACGCGCCGAGTGACGTTTGTGGCCCCGCATTTGAGCAAGAGTTAGAATTTTGGGGGATTGATGAAAAACAGATTGAACCATGTTGTTGGTCAAGTTACACCCAGCATCGGGACGCACAGGAAACATTAGCCAAACTCACGGGTCCAGATTTTGAAAGCGATGATGAAGACGAACCAAACGTGGCATCATATTTTGACATCGTAGAGGACAGAGAGGAGGCGCCGCCGAGATGGCAAATTTTACGACCAAAGGTTTGGACATTCTTGGAGGATCCTTATTCGTCAAAAGGAGCCGCAGTAAGTGTTATAAACTAATGATTATTTTTATTACTGTTCAATATAAATATGCTTTTTGTAATTTATGTTTTCGTGACCCTCATTTCTACCGCTACATTTTGCCTACCAATTTCACGCATAATGCATGAGACTCACGCATTGGCTCACATTTTGGACGTGTCACGCATACACAGCATTTTCTCAGGTATGAGAAAAATAAACAAAATCGGACCACAGGCCTACTCGGAACTTCCAAAACAAGGCGGAAATGGAATCAACATTTGCAAAAGCTGGGCGATTTAAATAAAACTCCATGAACAACTTGGTAAATATAACATGAGGTCGCTACGATTAAATTAAACACATTTATATTTGCCAAATATTATTGTATAGTTGAGAGAGGCAAAGAATACGTCAAGCGAAAACTGATAAAAATAATATTGATCAAATTAAACCTGAAGCGAGACTGAGATGTTTATTAAGACGGATACAAAATAAATACAATAGGTAAAATACTAAAAGTGACATTGTTGTGCTCGTCGAAATGGCTCCAAACACTAGATATATCTCCTCTACGGAGGGTACATATTTGGCAGTGCACATTGCACTTTCATGTAATAGATTATTATTATGATGATAATTAATCGCCATATTTTTTTTTAATGCTTAAGGATGAGGCTATGCTTAACGTTTTTGTAGAAATATTAATTCAAATTTGTTTTCCGCACACTTTATTATTATAGCTACCATGGCCTGGTTAGGTTAAGTACACGAAGTACGCACACACGAGCTGAAACCCATTACGTTTACTTTTTAAACACGACAACGTCATTTATCTTCTAGATCAATAAACATTTACTGCCCAAATAACTATATTTAATACATGCCCTTGCATCGATTATTCCTTACTTTTGTTTGCCATCTTATGTTTCGAATGCTAGTTAGCGGAGTGTATACCTGATATGTCCGTCCAGGCGTGTCATATTCAATCTAAGTGATCGAAAGAAATCACTTCTATAGATCAACAGCAGTTTTTGATTTTTTTTTTCCTACCACATATTGGTTATATTTTAATTCCATGGATCCGTATTAGTATGATTAGTCAATCACAATATTGACATGTTATTCACCTATTAAATTTTGTAAAATGGCGAAGACCTAATGAAAAAGTTGCCAAAACGATGTGTCACGGTCTGCTGCCGTAAACACATTGTTCGGAATTTCATTCTGGAAACGTAAGGATTGAAATAGTAGTGAAGTTTCGCAACTTTACGAAATACAAAAACGAAAACGGATACGTCATAAATTCTTGTAACGTTTAAATTAAACACCTTGAATATCTGTCACAGTTGGTCAGTATTTTACAACGATCATCAACAATTCATAAGTAGAAAACCTGATATATTTTTCAACACATTTAGCAACTTTTTTTGTTATGGTGTTTCGTAAATTTGCGAAACCTCACTAGTATAAACTATTATGTGGTTGTAATGTTATTTGTTTTTTATAAAATATTCAAATGCATCCACCTATAGCGCTTAGAAAGTAAACAAATGTTAAACATAGACCTACAAGGCCATAAAATATACAATTTTATGTACAAAATTAATATAAAAAAGTTCGTAAATAGTCCAATACCCTTAAAAAGGATGAAAATGGAGATTAAACTGTATCTTTCATTTCTAAAATTTGTATTGAAAATGTGTTTAAACTTTAGGCCTAAAAAATCTTCGTGTTGCCCAATACAGAACTTTCAAAATGTTTTAAGGATCCAGTCTCATAATCATAAATCGAGGGGTGTACTTAAGGGGACTAGACCTATCCCCTTTAATATTTATAAATGGAATGTTATCAAGCTTGACCCCATGTAAATCACAAAAAACTATGTTGTTGTTGTTGTTGTTGTTGTTGTTGTTGTTGGTTTGGATATGTACAAGGGTTGATTCGCTAAATACTGCGCACAAACTGGGTTCATATCGAATACTTTACCAGCTACCGCGCCATCATTGCCCTTAACTCGTAATTCTGAACGGGGCGGATGCAGAATTTTGGAAAAAGGTGAGGGGTGGTAGAGAGTGAACGTTTTAGGGGGTTGCTTAAGCCCGGTTCCCACTAGACGCGAACAAGCGTCGAAATGTGACGCGCGCGGCTGAATCGTAGGTTCGCGAGCAAATTTGCAAGAGTTTATCCATGGTCAACTTGTTTCGCTTGACGCGCGAGGCTCAGGAATTCGCTTGTCAACGTTCACAGTGGGAATCGGCCTTTAGTTTGGTTTCAGTATCCGTCGTTGTTTGTGTACTTGGTTCGGTTATTTGAGCTATTTTGGTGCGTTTCGTTTTTTTCTGTTAGTTGTCTGTTTAAATGGCGTTTTTCTTCTTAATGTGGTTGTTGTTTCGTACTTTCAGTTGTTTTCTAATGTTTGCGTAATTATTTCAAGTGTTCCTTTGCTTGTTGGTCAATGGTTTTGTTGTGTATTTTGTGTTGTCGTCGTTCGGTTGTTTTCTTTTTTGCGCTTTCCTTCGATTTTCGGTTAAATTTTCTATTCCAATCGTTTCTTCTATCTTTCATTCAATTTATTATTCATTGCTTTTATTTCGTTTTTTTTTTATAGATCTTCGATTTAGTTATATGTACCGTATGCTTTCGTACGCTCATTTATTCATGTGTCCATTATTGGCATTCTCCATTTACCTAAAAATTGAAAAGATTTTAAAGAGATGCTCAAAATGAAGTGTTTGACGATTATAAAGTATACCTCGAGAGCGTAACGATACTCGCTTAATGTAAAAGAGTGAAATATCACACATTTTGGAGTGAATTTCACTCAATAGTAATCACTTGATAACTCTTTCAGTGTTCACCTTAGACCGTGGATATATGAGACTCTTTCAAGAGTGAAATTCTACAACAGGGTGACTTTTTAGTAGTGACATAGACCATGGAGGAATTTGATTTTTATTCCTTAATGCATAGACCTATTCAAGCTGTTAAATATTCCACTCTCATCGGAAGAGTTACAATTTTAATCTTTCACATCACTCTCGTCGGAATTGACCATTTTACTCTTTCAGCATCACTCTCGTCGGAATAGTGACAATTTTACTCTTTCACATCACTCTCGTCGGAAGAGTGACAATTGTACTCTTTCACATCACTCTCGTCGAAAAAGTGACCATCTTACTCTTCCACGTCACTCTCGTCGGAAGAGAGACAATTTTACTCTTTCACATCACTCTCGTCGGAAGAGTGACAATTTTACTCTTCCACGTCACTCTCGTCGAAATAGTGACAATTTTACTCTTCCACGTCACTTTCGTCAGAAGAGTGACAATTTTACTCTTTCACATCACTCTCGTCGGAAAAGTGACAATTTTACTCTTTCACATCACTCTCGTTGGAAGAGAGACAATTTTACTCTTTCACGTCACTCTCGTCGGAAGAGTGACAATTTTACTCTTTCACATCACTCTCGTCGGAAAAGTGACGATTTTACTCTTCCACGTCACTCTCGTCGGGAGAGTGACAATTTTACTTTTTCATATCACTCTCGTCGGAAAAGTGACAATTTTACTCTTCCACGTCACTCTCGTCGGGAGAGTGACAATTTTACTCTTCCACGTCACTTTCGTCAGAAGAGTGACAATTTTACTCTTTCACATCACTCTCGTCGGAAAAGTGACAATTTTACTCTTTCACATCACTCTCGTTGGAAGAAAGACAATTTTACTCTTTCACGTCACTCTCGTCGGGAGAGTGACAATTATACTCTTTCATGTCACTCTCATCGGGAGAGTGACAATTATACTCTTTCATGTCACTCTCTTCGGAAGAGTGACAATTTTACTCTTTCACATCACTCTCGTCGGAAGAGTGACAATTTTACTCTTTCACATCACTCTCGTCGGAAGAGTGACAATTGTACTCTTTCACATCACTCTTGTCGGAAAAGTGACAATTTTACTCTTTCACGTCACTCTCGTCGGAAAAGTGACAATTTTACTCTTCCACGTCACTCTCGTCGGAAGAGTGACAATTTTACTCTTTCACATCACTCTCGTCGGAAAAGTGACGATTTTACTCTTCCACGTCACTCTCGTCGGGAGAGTGACAATTTTACTTTTTCATATCACTCTCGTCGGAAAAGTGACAATTTTACTCTTCCACGTCACTCTCGTCGGGAGAGTGACAATTTTACTCTTTCATATCACTCTCGTTGGAAGAGTGACAATTTTACTCTTTTACATTACCCTCGTCGGAAGAGTGGCAGGTTATTCTTTCACATCACTCTCGTCGAAATAGTGACTCGTTCACACTAAGAGAGTAAGCTCTTCAACTATACGAATAATTTAAAGTAAAATGACCCTTTATATTTGTTAATAGCCTGTATCGTTTCTCTGATATATCGTATCGGTATTTTATTGAGTCTTTGTGGCATGTTTGTGTAGAAGGAAAGTGGCCACTTTTATCAAGTGCTATTTCAATAATGGACATGTTGTTTAAACATCGTTAAACGTCTCCCAATATTATAATAACGATATGTATACAACAAGCAATATTGTTGCTAATTACCGTTGTTTCACAGTCGCCTGCCCAGCAGCAGACGATGAAGACTCTTCAACAATAGCCACTCGTTACCAGTCCATTAGACATGTTTAAACAAGGGCATTAAATGCACCACTTGATCCTGTTGTAGTAACATTTAAAAATTGTTTACAACATTTTCATTATTTTTTAACAATTACAATATATTGAATAGATTAATTTCAAGTTTTATGTTTAAACTAAAATTGAAATATATAGCATAACGACATGGTAATGTTGTAAACTAACAGTATAGATATAGGCCTAGACTATTCTACCATATTTTATTATAGGCCTAGTCAATGTATTCGATTGCATTTAAATATCATTTTAAAGAATTTTAATAAATAGGCCTATTGTTAGTGTCATACGAACAAATCACGGTGGTTAATTGTCAAGATTATAACTCCAGAATTTGTTACGGTCTCATTTGCCAACGCGTCGAAAGTTTTTCTGCGTTCACGTGCTAGACCTCACATTATCGATGAAGTTTAATGTTCTTCTGAGGCGTAACTATAATAGGGTCATTTTTTAAGTTTAAACCAGTGGCTATAAATTTAATCACGAATCATAACATGGATTTAATTACAACTAAAATACTAATGACTGTTTCGACAAATAATATAAGTATGGAGGAAATAATATATTTCCTCCATGATATAAGTCTATATAAAGGAGTGCGATAGGCAGCACGATATAAAGGATTATTACCCACTCCAGGTGCGCGATGCACTATCGTAAAATAATGGCTAAATTGTTAAATTATTAACCTATTAATTTAAATTTTTGTGACATTTACTAGTTTTATCTTCATAGTAAATTGTAAAATTACATACAAAATACAGTGTAATTTATTTTAAAATAAGTTGTCTGTAGAGATATAGTTTTTTTTTACCAGGGGTAAAAACTATATGCCTACAGCTTAATCGATTGATTATACCGGCACACCTGGACCTATTTATCATTAGTGTATCCAGGGGCACTTATGATGCTCGAATACCGCCCCCACCCCACCACTCCAACATTCGGATGTAAAAAACGATAAAATAAGGAAACAAATTTAAAAATCTGGCCACGATCTGCCACTGTTTACAATGTAAAAGCATTAATAAAATAACCGTTAAGAATACCGACGAAAATTACCTAAAAATGTAATAGGCTATTAACGCATAAACTTCGATGCAATTAATACTTGATCATAAATTCTGATTAACCATTGTTCAATAATTTTTTCGTGATTTGTGACATGTTTCTAAGAGTCACGGTCACACGCGAGAGGGTGAGGTAACATTAAACTATTAAACTCTTCTTGGCTAGTACAATATTTTTCCGTATCTCCCAAGGCATACAACATTATATCAACTGTTTCTGTTAACTACCGAATAAGGGAATTTGGTTGCTCTGTGTTTAAGATAAACTATACGAATCTATATTTTGGGTAAATTGTGGTCTTAACCCCCTTTCCCCGGCCACTTCAGCGAAAAAAAAATATGTTAAACGGCATGATCGTACAAGCATAAACCTGTGAAGAAAGCTATTTGTGGTAAATCGAGCTAGAAGAAGGAAAATTACTTTTATTGCTTGTTGTCAGATCCAAAAAGTACGGGACGTATTCACCATATACCGGACGGTTATGGTAAAATAGGAAAATATCTTGTTTTTGCTTGTCAGATTAAAAATTGAAGATACACCCAACTCCGTCGAGGGTTTAAATGTCCGGACCGGAAAGCATATCAAAATTTTACAACAATTTTTCTATAAAACGAACAATATTTAGCAATCGTAGACAATACTTTCCATAAACACGCCCCCGAGGCCAATTCCGGACTCTCTAAAAACCAAAATTTTCTGGGGAGCATTCAACTTCGAATTTCTACCACCCCTCTTCCTTTCTAAAAGTCTGCTTCCGTCCCTGGTTCTAGGGTGAGGCTCAGTGACGTATGTAGTCTTCTATTCGTACCCTAGACAACGCGGGCTTGCACTTGTTAAAGAGATCAAATTCGATAGACCGATCAAGACAAAGATTATAATGACACAGAGAAAAACTAACCTCCCCTTTCGCAAGTATTCTCAACTGTGCTGAGATTCGGTATATTTAACGTCAGAATTGGGGAAAATAAATTATATCTAGTATTTTCCCTGACGCAAAGACCTATATATTCAGTAACGGCATTATAATAGTGTATTTCCTTTGGATTATTACATTATAATAGGCTAAATACCTTCAAAACGAAACATTGATGAAAAGGACCACCTAGATAGATCTCTATGATAACTATGACATTTTGCAGGTGTTATATAATTTATGACATTATAATGCAATTATATAGATTTTATGTTATTAAATTATGGGATACGATGTTACGGTATTTACTCCGGGTCTAGTGGCCGAGAGGTTAAATTCTATAAATAATTGGACAAATTAATTTGTGGAATCCGTTGAGAGTGGCGTGCAGCTCAGTTAGTTAAACTTGCGGTAGCCACTGTGCTGTACTCTGAAGTGCGGAGGTGGGAGTGACCTCTCGCCCATTGGGGAGAAATGTAAGATTTCGTCTAGGGCTTTGTAGGCCCAGTCGAGCCCCCAACATACCAAACGTCCTAAAAAGGCCCTGTCTGTCTGGCCGTCACGTTTAAACAAACTGTTCTTAATTCAATAAACATTAATAATTTTTGCGGAGGAAATATTTAATGATTAGTCTTGAGAAAAATAACGACAATACGAAACACATAAAACAACTATTAAACATCCATTTTTATTAAAGTTTTTGAAAAACACGTTAATATTTCTCGAAACATGCAATTCAAAATGATCTGTTCATGAATATTGATCATATTTTCATTTGAATGAACTTGCTGATGGAAACAATAAGTGTGGAGTAACAAGAACAAGCCGTAATGAAAACGATGAAAAATAAAACACCTGGTAGCGATGGATTAAATATTGAATTTATGAACAATTCTGCCACCTTTGTTAGATATATAGTTTGAAATGCACGAATTATTGCTATGGAAATTAAGAAGTTACTTACCTCATATTTATTAAAAAAAAGTGATTTCATTTATATACTTAATTGAAGATTGATGACATTATTATTTATAAATTACAAGATATTTTCTTTTGTGTTCACAAAAAACTGCGTGAGATAATTAAGTCTACAGTTCATAATGTTCAAAGGGGTTAAGTATAGGGTTGAATTGGGGTGACAACATAAAATTAATTGAAGGTATGATTAAATATAGATAATGAACAGCTTGAGGGCGCTCTCGTAAACCTATAATACTTAGATCCGTATGACTCTACCTAAAGTTGAACCTCACTGTGGGGACACCTCCCGTAAGCGGACACCTCCCATAACGGACACTAATTCAAAGACCCGTTTGTTCTTCCTATCTAATCAGTGCAATTGGTATCTCTCGTAAGCGGACACCTCCCGTAAGCGGACGCGGACACTTTTTGTCTTCAAATTTAAATTTTTTGTATGTTAATTTACCTCCCATAAGCGGACATCCCGGAAAATTTTGTGATTTTTTCTGTAAAACGAATACAAATTTCTGTACAAAATCGTCATGGCTGAGAATCGATTACTGAACCAATCTTTAAGAAAGGATAAAACATATGTAAAAAATATTGAATGCGGTGTCTAGAAATTAAGAGGCCATTTCTGTTGAGAATGCCGTGAAATGTGAGACATGCGGACGTAAATTTAAGTTTACAACTTTGGCAATCTATCGGTCGGAATTCTCGTAAGCGGACACCTCCCGTAAGCGGACACTTTTCCCGGACCCGAGGGTGTCCGCTTACGGGAGGTTCAACTGTATACTAACAGAGAATTTTAAAAGTACACCTCATTATAAACCATGTGAAAAACAATAGAACTTAGATTATACATACTAAATTTATATACAAATTTAATAGTAATAATTAAAGAGTCTGGCTTATATGCACCTAAAAGCCTAATTATTTAAACAGTATTTCATTTTTTCAATTAGTGTTTATCCGTACTCATTTTAATTTGATTCTTTAACTGTATATAGTTTTTTATAGAGTGAGTTGTATAGTATGTGTTTCATAGGCAATGACTAGGAGTTAATAATACATAGGTAGTTATTGCTGAATGTTGCGTTAGCAGGTTTAAGGTGCTTGGGAGTACGTTGTTACACGCCATCGTGACATGATTCAATAATCGACATAAATTATGTCATCATCAGGACTATGACGTCATTCCTGACATAATTTATATTGAAATATTGAATCCTGTCACGATGGCGTGTATCTCATTGCTTGGAGTATGGATTTTACTTTCTTAATAGAGAACACCATTATGGGTATGAGAAAGCATTGAGGCTGCATCTTTCTTGAGAAATTTCATATGTGCTTGATGTTACAGTAAGTACGTGCAATCGATTTGTGCACAAAAGGGGCAAAGCTATTGTGATTCTAAGGTTAGCGTTAATGCAGTCTGGTGAAACCTACCGAATATTATGCAAAGCTCCAAGTAAGAATACCTATTTAATATGCTGAAGAATGTCAACCGTCAACCATCATTGTCTTTATTGTTAATTTCTTTTTACCCTTTTTTTAAGCAAATTTTCCGTCCACCAATGGATTCATATGATGTGCTTATCTACTTAAAACATGAACAACTTCCCAGAAGGCATCAGTGCCTAGAAAGGGTCAAATCAAGGTCAGATTCAATATCAACTCCTAGGTTTTCACCTAAAAATGCACCGATGCCAGTCGTTGATTTTGACCCTGCAGTTCTATACTTCCAGGAACTGAATGTAAGTATATAAAACAAGTTCTTTTAAGGCTTCGTAGCTCCAACTGCACTCTTGAATTTGTTAAAACCAGTCACCTATGAAGATCCTTTAATTAATCAGATATGTCAGTTTATATACTGTAACTTACTACAAACACCACTTTAGTCATTAATTGCAGTTTATGTTTTAGTTTAATTCTGCTCTACTGTCATTCTGTCAAGATCTCTGGTCTATATGTGATGCCTCACCACAAAAATGGGTCTCATGGTAGGGAAATCCAAATTTGAGTTATTTGTACCTTCTAATAGAGAATAATATAAGCTTTAATGTACACTTTAATTGACATTTATTGGATAAGTAGATCCAAAATATGAGCATTTGAAGTTTTTATGTACAGAAACATGGTTTTGAGAAAATCGTCCATATAAAGTAATTGAAAAATAAATGATTAAAAGATTATAAATCTCAGAAATTCTGCATGAAGTACATTTCCCTACATAAAACTGACCTAAAAGGTATAAGATAACGAAATATTAAGAACCATAATACTCGTAATTGATTAACAGTAAATTTCTGAAAAACTTTACTTCAAACCAGGGCCGAAGCGGGGTGCTCAAACTGGGTTGGATTCTGACAAGCAAAAAAAAAAAAGAAAAAAAGGGATTTTCCCCCCCCCCCCCATTTTTGGTGTTTTGCCCACAGTTTAGGCCTTCTCCTCTGAAGTGAGGTGCTCGTTTTCACTGATGGGGGTGCTCAAGCACCTCAGCACCCCCTGGATGTACCACTGCATACCTATTTTGATGATTATCTCAATTTGATCTCACCCACGTTGCTACTCATTTTTATGGTGAGACCTCACATATGATCTAGTTTATGCAAATCATGCATATTAACCTGCTACCCTATCCATTCATATTAGTCACCATACTTTTACATATTTGAAGAAATACTTATTCATATCTGTATCAATCTCAGTTTTATTTTCCACTACAGTTAGAATTTCTATAGGTTTAAATTAGAGAAGAGGCACTTGAGTCTGGTATGCTCAACAAAACTAAAACCAGGGGCGGATCCAGGATCCACCGAAAAAGGGGGGGGCCCCACTTTCATGTCAACGTAGATTCGGGTGGGCGTGTTTGCCCGTTTTCTTCAAAATTGTGCAAAAAAATGTATTTTTTGGTTTCAAAAGGAGGGGGGCCCGGGTCCGTTGGGCCCCCTGGGATCCGCGCCTGCTAAAACCCTGGCTAGTGTGGAACTCAAGTTCAGATTCTATCATGATCACTCAGCTCTTTATTAATTTAATGTTTTTGTTGCTTTTCATAACCCTTTGAAGTCACAGCCCATCCCATACAAACCAATTTACTTTCCCAGATCAGAGACCTGTATTTGGTAACAACTCATTTTCCTTCCTGTTGTAATGCTGCCCTCTATTGACTAATTTAGGGAATTTTATTAATTTCTCTCAATTTATTTCTCTCAACATATACAATACAAATAAAACTTCTACAATGCTTATATTTATTCATACATTATATATATTTTATAATTTATTTATTTGGGAAGAAAGGTCCTTAAGTGATCAGTGGTAATTATTTAAGGTAAACAAAAGCCCATTTCTAATGTCATGAGGCAGTCTGACTGAAGCATGGAGAATATGATTAAAAGCAGAGAATTTCTATGCATTAGCCCTAGAGAAAGGATGAATGAAATTACATTATCAGAATGACACAGTAATTTTTACAAAATCAGATAAGTTTATGAATTGAATATATCCCACAGAGAATTACCAATTAAAAAATCAGTACCTAGATAACAAACGATCTTCAGTAGAGATAAGACCCAAACTATCACAGTGCTGTGCATAGGACAGACTATTAAGCTTAACTCTAAATGGAGTATGGAAATCAAAAGAAAAACATACTTCAGACATATTGTATGTTGCTGGAGTTTTTCAAATTTTAGTAGATTGCCTCAGTTATATGGTATCCATTACGGAAATACCATAGTAAATAGGCCAAACAATTGCATGGAATTACCATGTTGCTATCATAAGTAGACATCATTACTGATTTCTAGTGCACAATGAGTGGAATTTTTCTAAAGATACCTTAGAAAATTCTAAATGAGACCCAACAATTTGATTATATTCAAAGAAAAAAACTCCATAATATATATAAAATCATAATAAAACAACATTAACCACGATATGTGATCTTTGATTTTTTCAGTAAACCCATTTCATGTTTTCCAATAATCAATCCAACATTACAGAAAAGTGCTTGCATAATGTATTTTGCATCAGTCGTAAACTTATAATCTCTAAAGGTTAACATCTTTAAATTTTTGTTATGTAGTGCTTAGAGAGTTTTATATTTCTTCCCCCATCTATAATAATATGTTAATTTCTCTTTAGGAAAATAATTACCTTTTAAATTACATAACGAAAGTTTTTTTCATTATCATCATCATCATCATCATCATCATCATCACAGTGACTGTCATTTTTCATCACTGTCGCCATCATAATTGTATTCATTTTTATAAAGCATAACCATCATCGCCTAGGCTGGCAGAAAATGGCATGACATTACCCTATGCACTGTTGTAATAAAATCACCTCGTATTCTCATGGAAGATGCCCTGTAATAAATGAAAGATGACTATTATTATAATTCTATTTAGGAGACCTATGGGGAGATTGCTCTGTTTTTTCATGATGTTTATGGAGGTGATGTTATTGCTGTTGTTTGGAAGCCATTTGCCTTTAAACCTGAAGTATTCAAGGTAATGTACCAAAATATAGTATACAAATATACGTTGCCTTGAGAGTTGCTGGTTAAAACTATGGGCAGAGGTGCCTCCAGATAGTACTATTCACTGAGGGGCGCAGCCCCGAAGTGAATAGTACTATTTGGAGGCACC
>JAOTQE010061803.1:0-18503 GCA_025631205.1 Nesometra sesokonis | reverse complement strand
GTATTTCTTCAAGATAAGCAAGTTATTTTCAAAATCTAATTTTTGTCATTTTTCAAGTGACAATACATCTTTAAGTCAGAGTCAATTTTACCAAGAAATATTTTATTGTATCAATATTAATTATTGAGATTTTACTATACTTTGTGTATATTTTGTATTTTCTTGTACTGAACCAGGGTTTAGAGGAAACTACTTCTGTGTTGTGCTTTGCACATGTTTACCTCTAGACGCGCCCTGGTCAATAAATGATTGTGTCAAATTTGTAATAATAAATTTATAATGACATTGGTTTTGATTTTGGGAGTTACTTTGGTGTGAAATTTGGTTTTCAGTCTTGGAAGTGTTGACTGTAATCAGCATCAAAAATTTTAATATAATAGGGTTTTTTTTTTTAAATTAAACATTTTTTCTGAACTTTGTATTTAAGTATTTTCAATTTTGAAAAGTATGTGAAGTTCTGAGGTGCTTAGCAACTGTTTGGTCTTTGTTTTATTTGTGGTATCATTGTGTGTGCATGTGTACGACAGAATTTTAAAATGTTTTTATCTTGTAGCCCAGATCAGTGACATCACTATTGTCCACTTGCGCCCTCAATCCAGACACAATAATATAACAACTGGCATATTTACAAATATGGATTAATATCAATAACGTTTTAAAATATAGAATAATAAATAGAGACATCACTATAAATATTTAAACTTACTATGTTCGAGGAAGTGAGCTAATCCAGGGATATCCGGTGGGTCAGAAAATGAACCAATTCCAACGCAGAGAGCCGCAGCAGCCTGTAATAAATAAGAATGTTGAAATATATTAGGGAGATGAAATACATAGCTTTACGTCTTCTCTTCTGGGTCTTGCAGCTCATTAGACTCTTTTCCACTTGGAGAATTTATTCGTGCGAGTTGTATGGCAGAGAGGTTAAGGCAGGGGAACCGTGAGCCATAGATAACAAAATGGGTTTGAGGCTCGATCGCACCATAGTTCTGGTGGTGGAACAAGTCTTCTCGGGTAAGGACTATAAACTGTAGGCCCAGTGTACACATACGGCTCCTGTGCAATATACCCAGTACATCTTTTGAGACAAGTAGGGGTTTACCCTGGTGAACTGGTCCATACACGACCCCTGTCATGGACAGAAGGGTGTGCGCTAAATAGTAGCTGCGAGGACATGACCCTTACGCCATAGGAATCTAACATCTGGTCCACAGCGCCTTGAGACAAGGCGCTATATAAATCTAATTACATTACATTACACGAGTTGATAAATATCGCTCATAGGCAGGTACAGTTTAAATTCTAAGCTATCAAGTTGTTTATTTGAATTCAAATTTATGAAACATGATAGGCTGCTCATTGGACATTTAGCCTCTGATGATTAGTGTCCCCAAATTATGTATAAAACATACTTTATATTTATTTTCGGAAACGTTTTTGAGCCGCTCCACGCATTCCTTTTCTTCCTTCAATCTTTTCATTGTTATTAAATTATATTATTTTTATGAACAACACGTTTAAAGCTGGTCTTAAACATACAAATTTAACAATATATTTACAACATATAAATCTTTACACAAAAATATTTAATATGTACAGTAAAAGTCTTCTTTATATAATATTTCCAAATCTTCTTTAATGTTTCAAACCAAAGTTAGACTGGTCTAGGCGACCTCTACAGCCACAGTCCCTCTTCACATAGGCTTCTATGAATGGTGTCTTTTTTGAGGCAAGAAATCCTGTTTTCCACAATCAGTACCTTTTGGTTTCTGAGCCAATTGGGAAGTGAATTATGAATCTTGTTCGAGGCAAGAAATCCTGTTTCCACAACCATTACTTTTTGGTTTCTGAGCCAATTGGAAAGTGATTTATGAGCCCATGACCGAAAGCATGTAATTCACCTTGTGAAAACAATCTATATGGCTTATTCTCACTTGTGGATGAGAGGGTTACACTCCCTGTGGATGGGATGCTATTCCATCGTAGGTTACTTCCCAGCAATTTGCCAGTACCCATTGTACAGCTGGGTAGACTAAAGTAATGTGAATACAGTACATTGTCCAATATCACAATCAACTGGCAAGCAAGATGAGTCTCAAACTACTGACAGGGATTCTTAACCTCAAATGCTGCACCAGCTGCTCCCACAAGAGAAATAAACATTGGAGATTGACAAGCCATTAAACATTAACATTCTGAAGACATGGATTAGAGAAAACAAGCAAGTTAGCAACCTCCCTAGTAAGTAGTAGTTAGTAAAGAACAATGAGCAACCAATGTCAGCAATTTATTCAGGCGTGGATCCAAGGCCCCCATCCCCCCACCTTTTGACTTGGAAGATGTTTATTTTTGTTCACACCTTGGGCCTCAAAAAGTGTACCAGAGAGCATCTGTACAAAACAATTTCTCTCTTGTCTTAGGCAGGACCTGGATCCACTCCTACTGCCATCAGTTTGATGTTAAAATCTCACACCAGTTCTTGTCCAACTTTCCATCGGTTCCCCGCTTTCAAGCTCCACTGGATCCATCACTGGTGTTTTCCTATGGGTCACTTCAGACCTCATATTTTGGTGATTATCTGATTCTGATCTCACATATGATGCTACTCATTTTGTGTTGAGAACTCAAAAATGATGAGTCACTTCAGACCTCACATTTTTGTGATTACCTCAAATTGATCTCACCTACAATGCGACTCATTTTTGTGGTGAGACCTAACAAATGCTATGAGTCAAGACTTATTTTTTCTTTCTGGCATGAGTCACTTCAGAGTTATAGAGTTTCTGGGACCCCTCAGGATACAAACCTTCACGTTTAGAGGGTTATCCTTTGCTCCTAATTGTCTTTTTTTCTTCTTTTTGGTGTTTATCTTTGTTCTCTTTTGTTATGTTTCTTGGTTAGTTTTTTGATGTTTTTAATTTCTTCTTTATTTCTAAATGTTTGTCTTTGTCCATTCAATGTATTGGTATACTTTTTCTTCTTAAAATTTTGAGGTATTGACCCATATGCTGTTTCATTTTATTTTTAAGTCGTACATTTTTTCTGTATATTTTTATATGAGCAAGAAATAAAAACGAACAAACAAACAAACAGACTTCATATTTTGGTGATTATCTAAACTTTATGTCTGATGATACAGATCAATGTTGATACTAACCAATTTAATTTGTACTCCTTTATGTTTCTTCTTGAGTGGCATCATATCATTCTCACTGTCATTATCACTCCCCATCTCATTCTTATCATCACCATCTTGTACAGAATCTCCATCCTCTTCATCAGTGGCATCCTCCCCACCACTGGCATCCTCCCCGTCACTATCCTCAGCAGCCTCTTTCTCCTTACCAGTGATAATGTGTATGTTCTTGTCATGTTCAGAACTGGTAGCAGATGATAAATCAGAAATCACTATGGCAACTAAGTTATTTGGTAGGCGGATTATTCTGAAAAAATAAATATCATGATCATACAAAATTGGAAGATTATGCAAAATACCATTAAAAATCTGACTGACACCATATCCTAGGTAGATACTGTAACTCATTTATTTTCAACATTTCAATCCCTAATAACTTACTACGAAACATAGGATTAAAAGTTGAAAAATAAAAAAAATCAGGCTTAGGCTTAGATAATTTTGTAGGCCTTTTCTTGTGCTATGTGCTTTCATAGCGAACCAAAATGTACAATATCACAAGTTTATACAATTCAAGCTAAGTTCTTAAGAATCTGACAAATGCGGCTCCAATAATATGACAGAAACAAAAATTACCCAGGTGCAACAAATTTGTATGCATTACTTAATCATAAATAGAGACTGTAAAGCATAAAGTAAAATCTGGACACTTTCCTGCATAAAAACTGACCTAAAAAGTATATTATAATGAAATATAAGTACCAGTAGTACTCATAATTGATTAAAACTAAATTTCTAAAAAATTGACTTCAGACCCCTATTTTGGTGATTATTTGATCTAACCTACAATGCAACTCATTTTGTGGTGAGACCTCACATTTACTGTGTAGGAATTTGTGAATACATGTTTGAGTTACATATTTTGATAATATACAAATGCAAAAAAAAAGATAAAAATAGCTTTGCATTCAAGTCTACTCCAGTGAACATTTAGGAAAATTTGAACTGGTTTATATTGCATGCACTAACTATTCTGGGCTAAAAGAGTGTGTTTACGTCCAAACAAGACCTATTTTTTAATAATTTAAAATCATATCATTTAGTTTCAGATTTATTTTAAAAACTGGTTTATTAAATTCTTAATTGTCCATTCCATGAATAATTTTATTTGTATCTTGTCAGCCCTTAGTCTTCTATATTCTAAAGTAGGGATTCTTAAATACTTTAATCTATCTGGATAAGTTTAATCACTAATTTCTAATACAGTTTTTTTAGCTTGACATTGAACAGATTCTTGTTTAATCATGTCAATATGACCAGACACAACTCTTAGGCCCACAAAAATTGTATTAGTTTATCACCCCCGCGCGCATCACTTTTGTGGAAATCCTGATTTTAAAAAAAATTAATTTTATTATTCATTAGGTGTACATCCCCATTAGAAAGTTTTATCAAGTCTTATCACAATGGATAATTAGATTAGTTTCCACTTAGTTTCTTAGCTGTACAGTATATTCCAATCATTTATAAACATTTAATGTGATAAGCCATTTCATAGAAAATGTCGGGTAAAATTGATCAAACTTTGATCTCTAATGAAAATATACACGTAATGTTTGCAAACCATCATTTTTTCTGTCGCTTGAAATGCTTTGGATTTTCTTAGCATAAATTAAAATGAACTATTCTCGAGCTCACAATGATGTACCGGTAGGCCTACACAAAAACTAGACATATGCCTAAAATGATCAATACACGTTGTAGGCTGGTGCGCTGGTAGGTTTCGATCCAACTCGTCTACAAACCAACTCGACTACAGTCAACTCGTCCACAAACCAACTCGACTACAGTCAACTCGTCCACAAACCAACTCGTCTATAGTCAACTCGTCCACAAGTCAACTCGTCCACACTTACTCATCAGCTTACCAACTCGTCCACAATCCAACTCGTCCACAAACCAACTCGTCTACAAACCAACTCGTCCACAAACCAACTCGGCCACAAACTAACTCGTCTACATGTATTTAGGAAGACTATCAACGTCAACAGTGCCTCCCCAATTTTATTTAAAACACAATTCAAATTCACCTTTAATGGAATGATTTTCTGTTGATTATTAAATAACTGCGGCAGAAAATGTAGGATAGGCCTAGGCCTGTTTCAATGCTATTTTAATACAAACTAACAAATTGTAATTGTATTTTTTCTTCTTTCAGATAATGATAAGATATCAGGGGAAAAAGCAAAATTAATAGCTGCAAAATATGTATTGTGCTTGATATAGGCCTAATTTAGTATTAATAAATGGGTGATAAGAAATAACAGTTCTGTATCGCATTTCAGTAATTGTATAGGGTATACCTACTCTGTCACAATTTTAAACAGGAATGGACATTCACAAGTGGATATTTTAAAAAAATCTAATATAATCTTTAAAAATGCAGTATGTCTATTTTGTTTAAATTCTTGCTATTATATATAGAGTAGTCTCAGATTAAAACGGTTTATTAAAACTGATAATTAAAACTGTTTATTAATGTTATTTAGTATGATTACACTTATGATAAATTAAATTAAAGTTAATTGGGAGAGCATAATTTAAAATGTACACTAAATAGAAAATAAGTACAGGTCTATGAAAATAAAGGGTGCACCCGCCTGCTGGATACAGAGTTAAAAATCTTCCCACACGCATTGGTTTTTAGACGCGGAAAGCGTCTCTATAATCAGCTTTTCAAAAATGTCTGTCTGCCGGTCTTGTCACGCAAGTTTGTGACTATTTCCGTTTTGTTTTTTCCATATAGAATTTCTAAGAACCAGCATTATGGTGTCACTTTAATATCAGCGTCTACGAAATGTGAAACAACTAATTCATTATCAACTGGTAATATAGTAACATTAAAATTGAAATAAAAAATCGTTATAAATTCGTCTGTTCAGCAATCTACGCGCAAATAGCATGCCATTATCATAAAAATGTCACGCACAGGTTGACCGGCTTTGTCAAGAAACAGAGCATTTAATTCTATTTCGTACAAAAATCACCAACCTGTCTCCAATAATAACAATAGCAACAGCAACAACAACAATAAAAAAATAACAATATAAAACAATAACAATAATAAACAATAACAACCACTTCTAATGACATTCATCCTTTAGAGGCTGATCCGATAGGATCCTTACTATTTTCTTAATTGGATGATCCAAACTGGCAGAAATTCCACTTCATTTTTGTTTTGTGATTGTTTAAATAATAGTTATTATACAGATACACAGATACGGGTACAGAAACAAGCAATACTTTATTTCGTCCATAGCCTATAGCTGGAAATTATTATTACATTCACTGTAACTTTATATTTTGTTTTTATATCAAGAAAGTCAGCCATCTAGTGCTTGACTAGATTTGGAATTTTATGTGGTTTACACAGATACAGATATAATGTACTTTATTTCATCCATCAAGATCATTAACATATCCTAAACTCGACCATTATTTATAATTTGTGGACGAGATGGTTTGTAGACGAGATGGTTTGTAGACGAGATGGTTTGTGGACGAGATGGTTTGTAGACGAGTTGGTTTGTAGACGAGCTGGCTTGTGGCCGAGTTGGTTAGCAAACCAATTGCTGTAGACGAGTTCACTTGTAGCCGAGTTGGCTTGTAGACGAGTTGACTTGTAGACGAGTTCACTGTGGACGAGTTGACCTGCTTCCCACTGGTATGGGCATTGTATTTGCATGAATCACTACAAAATCAGAGGGGATGCTATAAATAAAATAAAAACCTCCCGCCCTCATCAGTTTTTACAATTTGGTAGAGTGATAAACTAATAATTTTTTATAGTAGGGCTTTAAATTCTAAAGTGTACTGTCTAAAGGTTATCCATAATTAAAAACAAGCCTTTATCCATATAAAACTAAACATCTACTTAACCAAACTAATAATTTTATTTGCTTCAGAAACTGATCTATGTTTTTGAAAGTTTTTATTTATAACAAAAATTACACCTATAGGCCTAGGTCCTTTTCAGATGTTCAATTTTAGTTCAATCTTGACTGAAATAATCGACTTTTGGATTCCCTCTTCCTAGATATAGTATTTTACATTTTGAAGCATTATAGCATTATTAAGGTATTGCCAAAAACTTGACCAATGAAACCACTGACCCACTATGACTTAACACCTTACCATCATCCGCCAATAGCTAGTTTTACATAAAGAGTCCGATGCATCTGGTAAGTCATTAAATCAAAACATACTCAACTTACATTTGACCAAGCAGACAATTTTCCATTAAAAAACGATACACGTCCATGACTGCTTGTACAACTAACTGATGAGAGCGAAACACCTACCTAGATTATTGTACTGGTGTGGACGTCCAGCCTAGGAGCCTAAGCTAATACCGGTTTCCTAGGCCTAGCCTACGCCTACCAACAAAGCCTTGGAGAGAAGCGCCATGATCCAGCCTATAGGGCCTAGGCCCTAGTCACAGGCCCTGGGGCTAGCTAGCCCAGAAGTAGAGCGAGGCCTTTATCTTAAGTAACTAGTCAAGGAATAGCATAAAACGAGTAGTTGACATTTACCTATAATGTTTTGAATCATTTGGGGACTGCAATAAGCCTGAAGCCATCCCATATGTTGAACAAAATCAGCCAAGGAAAAGAGAGAAAATGTAATCGTATTTTTCCTCGATCGCACACATGGCCTAGTCTTCTTAGTACAGTACAGTTGTTGTGGACGTGTTCAACTACAACAAAACGACTAGGTCGTAGACTACTAATACTTTTACATGTGGAAGTTCGAAAATTTTATGTATGACATTTGATTGACAGCTGTTATTTTTACAATTGACATAGTCAGATTAATTAGTCAAACCAAACAGTGGATTATGGTTTAACTATTAATTTTTAAAATATCATCAACAACAGCATTATCATTTTTATTTACTACTTCATGGCAATGTAAGCTAAAATTAAATCTATAAAAAAGCAATTAAAAATATTCTGCTATGATGTTGTAACAAATCATACTTAGAAAGCATGCAACCGGCGCGCACCTCCCAATTGTCGTAAAAATGTAGTTGCGCCCCCGCGCCCTCTTATATTTGCGGCGGGTCCAAAATTTACCATAAAAACCCAAAATATGGTTAAAATAGGGTACCACAGTACCAAAACGGGGATGTAACTTCTGTTTTTTTGCTCGCCAGGAAAACATTGGCAACCATGCCCACCCAGATGGAAAAGTACGCCCCCCCCCCCCCTTTCGGTGGATCCTGGCTCGCCCCTGCAAAGTAGGTCCCAATGCGTGAAACTCGAAACTCACATGCGTGAGAGTTGACAGGTATACAAACGATATGGCAATTCCATTACATTACAAAAGAAACGTATAATTGTCAGATACATAGAAAATTACATCATTGGTTCTTGATTAAAATCCATTTTTACACATTCTTTTTAGACGAGGAAAGCGTCTCTATATACAACTTTTCAAAAATGTCTGTCTGTCTGTCTGTCTATCGGTCTGTCTGTCGGTCTTCACGCACTTTTGAGACTATTACCGTTTTGTTTTTTCCATATATAATTTCTAATAACCAGCATTGTATGGGTGTCACTTTAAATATCTACGAGATATGAAACTAATTAATTATTAACTGGTAATATATTAACATTAAAATTGAAATAGACTATCGTTATAAATACACTTGTAAATGCTTACTTCAGTGTTAAAACTGTATACAATATATTTTTTTAATTGTATAATATGTAAATTGCGAATAAAATCTCAGGCTACTACGCTCGGCGACTTTCGCCTCATGCGACATTAACGCTATAAAAGTAAGCTCGACGCAGAAATGCTTCATACGGCCGCTGATCTTGCTTGTATAGCTTTGATCAGTAGCTTCACTTCATTCGCCTTTTTATATACTAGGCGTTTGGAGAATTATAGGGCTACTTGCCCGGTTTTGCTGGCTAGTGTAAGAACAGTAGGTGAGTGACACTGACCGACTACCGTACAGTTGCTAGCTTATGCTTAATCACTTTAAATGCAGTTGTATTTCACACTTCAAATAATAATATTAGTCTAATGCTTGAACGATGTACAAAGGTATTAACTATTAACTTTCTTTTATGTATACTGTGCGCAGCTTTCCGCGTATTATTGTCGGATCGACTTGTTTATTACGTTTCCTACCTGATAATAATATGAAGTTTTGAACGTATATGACGTTAATCATGTTTCTTTATTTTTTAATAATAGATAATAATGTTACCATACAAGTCATGTTTCAATAATGCGAAATTGATGGCATGATCCTAACATAAAAGGACGAATTACCCGCTTACGGGAGGTGTCCGCTAGAGTTCGATATTCCACTGTCTTTTCAACGCATAGGGCCTCTCAATTTTCTAAAAACAGCAATTTATATTTACTAAATGTTATTATTTTAAATAGTATATTAATAAGTAATGTGATTTTAGCCATAACATTATAAGACTTTGTGTAGAATTTTGTAATATAATTCGTTGCTCCAAAGATATTTAAATTTTCGGGTGCCGCTTATGACAGGTACATTATCATATAACAAATCAACATTTTAAGTTAAATTTGTCCGCCTTAAACACATTCATTTGATAAGAAAAATGGGATGTTGAATGAGAGTGGCCGTTTATGAAGTGTCCTCAAGGAGAGGTTCAACTGTATTATGTGACTAAGACATGTGAAGTACTGCATTATTAACCTGTTAGATTCAGAAACGGGCTCGAACTCCGCGAAATCATGATATGTGCATGTAGCTCGGCTAATCTTTGTCAGCAGAATTACTCGCTCGGTAACGCCAAATGTATTGCTAATAAAGCCAGCTTATGGGCTATCCGCTAATTACAACAAAAATATTATACAAGACATTAAATACAATACATTATTAATATATACAGTATAAGTTGGGAATGTGAAGTGAAGGGGGTGTTAATGAATACAGAGAGCAAGGTTTATGTCTTTAGTGGAAATTTCAGTAGGGTCAACAGCAAGGTTATAAGATAGTGGAAGGGCATATGGTAAAAAGGAGGATTTGAAACGGTATTGAGAACAGGGATAGAAAGAAAGGGCGACCTACGATTGCCAAGGAGGACAGAAGAACAGGCGCGACGTTTCATTTTCATTATGTTATGTTTGTCTTTAAAATTAACAAAACACTTTTGATTAAGTCACCACCAACTGTTTTTCAAAACAGCTACTCCAATTAGTTATAAATAATGAAAATCAATAATTTTCATAACCCAAAATCCTAACAGGATATTACTACTGATGGGTATATCGTATTCAATCTAACTCGTATATTAAATGAAAGGGAAAACAACGAAACCCCAAACCTTTGTTAAGTAATTTAAGATTTTGTTATTTTAAGCAGAACGATTAATATCCTGAAATATCTGATATTAATATCCTAATTTCACGTTTATAATTATTTTGAATTCTTACTTAAAACTGGTTGACTCGAATGTGTGATATTAAATAACATAGAACATTCTGGTGTGATGGTGACTGGGAATATAACAGAAAATTCTGGTGTGATGTTAATACAAAAGAATTTCGCATCCGAAGACCATTGCCCAGATAATCACAGAAGGCTTTTAGCAATTAATCGTTCGTTCTTAACCATTAATAATAGTTTAAAAAAACGTAAGTGGCACAATCTTAAATGATTTGAAGCAGATACTGCACAAGAGATAAAATTCGTTTAGAGCATTTTCATCAAGGTAAAACTACATGAAACCTGTGTTTAACGTGACAATTTGTTGAATAGAAAATTCTGGTGTGACGACTGGTTGAATAAAACCAACAAAAAGCAGGAAGGAAAACAAATAAATAATTGAACGATATGTGGTGGACCTGCAGTTTAGATTTAGAAAATTACTTGGATTCTTCATCCATGTGATGCCATACAAAACCTTTATTGCAACCTTTGAAAAGACCTTCAGAAAGAAGAAACTGACGTGAATGCTTGAAACAATGTTGCGGTATTGATCTAGTTCAGGTTTAGCAACTTGCTTCTATTTCTTATTAGTGAAATCACAGGATAGTTTAACTGCAACCAGTTATCTGTTATATTTATATTTTGAAAGAAGTAAATGATTTGTTCAATGAATGAATGAATTTTCTCAAAAGGAAATTTTGTTTTGATGACATAATAAAGATCAGAAGAAAGTAGAAACTGTCATGAATTCTTGATGTAGATGCAGGGGTATAGTTGCAGTTCAATTTTATCAACTTGATTTATCTTTTATCAATGCGAAGTCACAAGAAACTTTGATTTGTTCAAAAGTATATTCTTGTTTGATGACATGATAAAGACCATCAGGAAAGAAAAACTGGCTTCAATACTGGAAACAGATGTTGTAGTTCAGATAAACTTGGATTTTTCATTACTATGAAATCACAAAAAAACTGTCTACAACCACGATTTGCTCAAAAGTCAATTCTAGTTTGATTACATAATAAAGACAGTCAGAAAGAAAGAACATTATTAGCACTTAAATCATTTTTTGGCACAGATCAAGCTCTGTTCTGATAGCAATCAGCTTAGAATCACATGGAACTTGGTCTGCAGTAATGAATTTTATCAAGAGTAAAACTTTGATTTTAGGACATAGTGAAAGAAAGAAGTGAACAGTCAGAAAGACTGGATTGAAATAGGCTTATAACTAAACACTGTTAAGATTGTAAAATATTAAATTTGTAAGAAAAAAATTAGGTCTACTACACTACGATCAATAATTCATAATGAACAATACTACAGACGAAGAAGAGTATTCATTACCGGTAATTAATACAACTTTTGTATATTTGAACTTAATTGTTATTTCACTTTCATTTATTACAAATCTAACTGCTGTTATTATTATCAGTACTACACGAAGTTTGTGGAAGAAACAAAACGTCTTCGTCTGTTCTCTAGCACTAACCGATACATTATCGCCATTAGTGTTTGGTTTTGATCTTTGTCAGGCATTAGTACTACAGCTTTCGATTGATGCTCGTATAAAGAGTAAGCTTAATGTATTAATTATTTACAGTGCATTGGCAGCAACCTCAAGCCTAACCCTAATGGCTGTTGCTATGGATCGTTCTATTGCGCTCGTGTGGGCACCTTTCAAATATGACGTTATTGTCACAATAAAACGATGTGTTATTGTATGTATACTACTCTGGGTCTTTCCTATCAGTCTCTTCATGGCAATAAATGAAGACGTAGCAATAATAGGCCCAATGACACACATATTTGCTATGGTAGCAACAACTCTATTGTATGCCAACATCTACAGATCTCTTACTGGGGTAAACTCCGCCGTCATTCAACAAAATCCAGATGAAATGCAAAGATCTAGAAAACTGCTAAAAACATTCTTATTAATCATTGGGATATTCATAATATGTACACTACCACTGACAGTGTTTAATTTTCTTGTCGGTATAAAAGTCTGTGACATTCAAGGAATTTGTTTAAAAGTCGTGAGAACAACATTTTCAATTAGCATCCTAAATTCATTGGCGAATCCATTGGTTTATTTGTGGCGATTACAAGACTTTCGTAAAGTTACTGCTAAACTTATTCCCAGGTGTTTCTTATTGCTTTTTAGACGATACACAAAATCTAATACTGTCACATGCCAATCAACGACATTAACGTACAGTAGTTAATTCATTAGTGTTTCTTGTATTAATTAATTATTAACGTCACATCAATCTATGTGTGTATTGTACCTTTAAAACAAATATATTCAGTAGGTTCAGTTGGTTTAGCTGGTGGACACCGTGCTTTGCGCTGATCCGTGACTCGCTGGTCCATGGTTCGAGCACCAGTCACTCTCCTTGTGTTTCGGCTGGAGGGTCGAAAAACAAGTTACTACCGTACCGTCTTTCGGATGAGACGTTAAGCTGTTGGTCCCGTGTACAACGTGGCTCATGTACACGTTAAAGAACACAGTACACTCTTCGAAAACGAGTGTGGGATTGTCTCCCGGTGTACTGACCAAACACCACCAGAGAGACCCCACTGGAAGTAAGTCCACTTCGGACTTCCGTGGGTTATCCTTGGTGTTCTACGACACCGAATAAATCAAACAATCAAACAAACAAATAGGTCTATTTAGATTTAGGATTTACGTTTTTATAATTATAACAATGATGTCAATAAGTTCAGTAAAGATGTCTTAAATCATCAGACATGAACGGAATAAACGTAGTACTATAATACATACGAATTGGCTAAAAGTCATTGGTCAAGAAACTGTGTAAACCATATAAATTATGACTTGGATATATGTAATGAAATACAAAATAATGGTTATGTAATGTAATGTTTCAAGAGACAGTGACTGTATTATATAGGATATTGAAAAAAAAAACATCGGTAAAGAAATTGTAAGATCTGGCATGGAATTGTAAAATTTTATCATAGAAGACTTGGGTAAAAGCCACGAAAAATGAGACTTAAATAATCAGTAATAGCTCATCACAGGTCTAAAAAACTTAATAGTCCAAGCCTGATGGACCCAAAAATGTATATATTTATTTCATTGATTTACTCTAGTATACATTTTTCTGCGTTTTGCTCATATTTTATAGTAGTACTGAGTTAAGAACTTGCATTTCATTTTTTTATGCATGTCCCTGGTAATTAAGTTAGATAATTTAGTATAAAAATAGTATTGTTATTGTTGTTTAATATTTTAACTTTTTAAACAATTTATTAATACTATATCTCACTGTTTATTATTACTGTTTACTGGTTTATTATTAACATTGTTATATTATGCAATTTTATTCAACCTAAGATGTAAGATCTTGATGTTTTAACTTGCATTTCAAAAGCTTTATGAATGTTTCTTTTAAATTTAGGTTCCGCTAATGATTTTAATTGTATATATTTATACCCAGATTATTTTATAGTAGATTGATATTTTAATTATATTTTAACTATTGTCAATATGTTATTAATACTGTATTATTCTATTTATAGTTATTCTCTAATCATCGTTACGCTATTAATATGTTGTACAATGTAAATATAACCAATGTATGTATTTAAGTAAATTACTGTAACAGGACAATATGCAAAACAGATTTAAGATCCACACCTGACTATGTTTCTATCCTGTAAAAATATGTTCAATAAACAAACAAATAAATAAATCGATATTTATGTACTCTGAGACAAGATTCAAGATACTGTATTTTTTTTATTATCGTAATATAATAGATGCATGATGTTTCCCTAGGTGCTATACAATACATAAAACGAACTGTTAACAAATATAAAAACATATTATAATTATCAAACATATTAAAACCAATATTACCTATGAAAATTCGTACAAAAACAATTATGACACTTGGTATAAACAAATTCCAGTTGTGATTTTGCTATTTTACCATCCTTCTTTTCAACTGAACGTAATGTAATGGGTATGTCGATTGTTTGGATTAGATGCAATAAAGTTAATACCTCATCCTCTACTCATTTTCAGCACAATACGCAAATTGGGAGGCATAAGCAAATTATTTGATTTTTTTAAAGCAATTCATGAACATTTTAGTAAGAGCAACAGTCGTTATGTTCACGTGATTTATCTACTTTATTTACCAATGTAATTACGAAAGATTCCCATAATTTGGTGACAACCCAGATACACATTAATATTCGTATACCATCAGTCCGTTTAAATTTTGAATTAAACTATTACACTTACTAAAAAAAATTTAATTATAAACATACAATATGTTTAAAACTCCATTGCCATTCATCTATATTTACAGTATTTACATAAAAACAAATGCAAAAAGGTACCGTACTACTACTAAACTTCTCTTTATTATGCTGTTGCTTTAATTTTTGCTTTATTAATCTGTTGACTATATGATTGTCGAGTTTGTGTTCTAACAATTGACATCTGCTATTATAGGCGATTGTTTATTTATTTGTATGAACTTTTTCAGTTCACAAACAATAGCAATTCAAGTTGTGGAAAATGTGTTTTTCAAGAAAATAATTTTATAAGGTGTGTAATGTATAAAAAGACAGACAGGCTGACCGACCGACCAACCAACCAATTGGTTGACTAATATAAATTACTGAGAAATCTTCTAGCTAAATTTACATTTAATAAACTGAAGCAGAACAGTAGTAACGTAGTCGCACAAATAACCGTCCTGTTTGATATACTTTCCTCTAACCGAAACGCCTCGGCTAAACGAAGCCCTAGAATTAACCGTCTGGGCATGGGGGAAATAGATTACTGACTGACTGATTAATTAACAGATCGTTTTAGCGATAGTCAAAAAATTCAAAAGGAGTTTGAAATTGTAAAACAAATTTTTCTATAGCACTGAAGGATGTTTGAACTAGCGAGAGAATTTCATTTTATGTTGCAAGTTCCGACAAGAGAACTGAGTTTTAGAAGAAAGTAATGAAAAAAAATGTATAGATCATCCAAAAAGGACTTGAACCTGTGCGAGAATGATATTGCAGGGTACTAGTCAAATGTTTTCCCCACTCGGCTAAAGATCGGTCGAAAAATGTCATTTTTACAAAATAAATAGAACAAACGTCATTTAGGATGGTAAAGAGCCAGAGCTTGTCAAGACATCAAAATACGAGTCTGAATAGGCACCCATCCGAATTCGAATAACCATTCCTTCAATGTTAACAATCGTTCCCGACCAAAATATTTATCTGTTACGATTGGTTACCGTATTCATCAATTATACACCTCTAGCATTTTGGGTCGATCAAAGTTTCAATTAACCCCTATTAATTACCATTACATATACAGTACTTCAGTATAATTACATACAGTACAATTATTTTATTTAAAAATAACTATATTTAGTATAATAGTATAAAAGTATTGTTTTTACAATTTTGAAAAATACACAAAACTTTAGAACTGTCCAATCGTTTCAGCTCAATACCAACTATATCAAATCAAAAGTGACAATTACTTCATATGGGCTTATAGTGCAACAAACTTTTTTTTTTATTAACAATCTTCATCAACTGGTATTAATCGTGGATTACTTATAATTATTATCATTGGATATCGTTTAGATCTGCTCAATTTATATGAGGTATTGGGCCTATATGTTTACTCAACACTGATATTGATTTCGTCATATGGACTTATAGTGTGACCAATAGGTTCCACATAACCATCTTCATCAACAATCACTTGTGTTTGTTGTAGATTATTTAAACTTGTTGCATAGTAAGGTTCCATTGCAGTATCTACCTTATCCTGATGTTTATTCTTCTTTTTCAAAACAAAAATATAACCTGTTAATGACAAAATTATTAAATACTCAAGGTCACAATAACAGACAGCACAACAGTAATTGTACCATTGTTACATGCATCGGTTGTATGAAAGATATTCTGCGGATTGGAAGACATCCCAGATATATCGATGTCAATTGCTGATGTCATTGTCACTGGTGTATTGCCACTAGCTGATTTCATTGTCATTTGTAGGTCTATATTGTAATATGCTGATGCTATTACCACTGGTATATTTATATCAGTAGCTGGTGTAATTGTCACTGGTATATTAATGTCACTAGCTGAAGTCTTTTCCACTGGTATATTATCACTTGAAGGTGTCATTGTCACTGGTATATCATCATTTTTTCTTTCCATTGTCACTGGAATATTATCACTTGTTGGTGTTAACACCACTGGCATATTTTCATTTGTTGGTGTCATTGTAACTGGCATATTGCCACTTCCTTGTGTCATTGGTATATTAACACTTGCTGTTGTCACTGATTTTAAATCATGAGTTATAATGACACATTCCTTTGTTTCTCTTGATTCTGGTCTTGTTGCTCTACATGTGAACCACTGGATATCTGTATCAGCAGGTACAACATATAACAGTATAATATTTCCGTCATGCACTGTTTGAGGTTGCGTGATCAATTGTTTTTCTTCACTATCAATCCATTGTAGTATTGTTTGTGTAAAAGTTGATGGAAATGAACAGGTTATTAACTGATAACTGCGATGTGCTTCAGAATCACGTACTGTACTGTCAGAGCATGTAGGCATAGGAATGCCAAAGGTTATCACTAGCCTAGATTGAGATGAATAAGACGCTGCTTGTAATCTTTCCATGTGTGTATACAATACAACTAAATTACATGTATATGCGCCATCATCATCTTCATCAATATTATGAACTTGTAAAGTTTGTGTGTAATTCAATTTAGGAACAGATGATACTCCATACACGCTGTATTTGTCATTACCATATACTATCCTATCATTGTCTACAATACGCATGTCATCTTTCCACCACATTATCCAATGTTGACTTAATGCCTCTATTGCATCTATTTGTATTGTACAGGTAAAATTGACTGAATCAGTTCCAACTTCAACAGTGATGTCCTCTGGAGAAATTGTTACCCTGTCTGACTTCACTTCAATAAACATAGACAGCAATACAATGGTTGTTAACACCAATGTACCAGACATGTTTATATTTGGTTTTCTGAATACTTTTATTACTGAAATACAGACATAAGAACAACTAGTTTTATAAAATTCAGTTTGTGTTTTCATGCATATATGAAAATAAGTTGAAATAAATGCAAGATTTAATGAAAATAAAACGTTACAAAATTTAGCTAAGCAAAGCGGAGTTTAAAGATATAAACAATTAACGTGGGCTGAGGACAACAGGTTACACAGAAAGATAACTGAATATCAATAAAGAGGCCAAAGAGGAGACAATATGGAGAGATGATCTGTTAAAATATATAAATTTAAATAGTTGACAACAACAAAAGATAAATGGGAATATTTATAGGAAAACATCTTACAGTGAACTGCTAGATCATAAAATGGAACTTTTAAAAGATTCACATAAACAACATTGTAAGTACGTGCTGCGAAAATTGAGGATAATTGGTGAAAGGATGAGGATAAAAACAGCAGAGCCTTGCTATATACTATTGAAGAAGTAACTCTTCTTAATTAATTCTTAACGGTTATTCTTAATGATCCAGTACTGTGCCTTGAGTATTTTTTGGTGGAGACGCTATAAATCGGTTTTATAACTATAGCTATTGTTACGACAATTCACACTAGAATAAATCGCACCAAAATGACAAAAATAACTTTAACAAAACATATGATTTAATTCATAAATTATCCTTCTTGGTTTGATTACAAAATTATTTGATTGACAAGATTACACAATTTATACAGATAATGATTAAACAGCTAACACTACAAACTTATTAACATAAAAGAGAATTTTAACATACCAATTTGATGTATGCTGATGAGAGAGAG
>JAOTQE010061792.1:0-18505 GCA_025631205.1 Nesometra sesokonis | reverse complement strand
TGTTTCGTTGTTTTATTTGCATCTATTAAGCTCTACCTTGTGTATTGAGCACTCTTCGTCACAGATGATCCGAAACATCTCATTTATATATGTATATATATATATATCACAAACGTCATATTCACCATCACCAACTTTAATACCACCACCATCAACTTCACCACCATCATCAACTTCAACTTAACTACCAAATCAACTTCACTACAATCAACTTCATAACCACTACCATCAACTTCACCAACACCATCAAATTCACCACCACTACTACCACCATCGACAATTTTACCACCACAATTTAAATACCACCACTATCAACTTCAATTTAACCAACGCCACCACCACCATTATCAACTTCACCACCAACATGAACTTCACCTTCATCACCATCAACTTAAACTTCAACACCATACACCACCATCAAATTTCATCTTCACCACCACCATCACCACCATCAACTTCACAAACACCATCATCTTCAACTTTGGCTACACAACCACCACCACCAACTTCTACTATACCACCACCATCAATTTTCACCACGACCGTCAACTTCAATACCACAAACACTAACTTCAACTCCAAATTCAATCTCAGTACCGCCTTCGTCGTCATCATTGTCGCCGTCGCCGTACCCGTCGCTGTTATCAACTTTATTACCAAACATTTCGTCGTTTATCTTCTTTCATTGTTGCTTCATCCTCAGTAGGCACAAACTGCTGTGAAAATGAGAGACGTCAAACACTTAACAAACAGGAATGTCCACAGTTTGTTTCTACAATCGTCTGTGTATGCGCATGTAACAATTTATGTCTATAACTAGTGTAACTAGCGAAAAAAAATAACATTTATTTTATTTAGTGACGTGTTTTGTAGCAGACGATTACCCATATAAATACACAAAACAATATTGAAATGTATTATCAATAACAGGTCAAGCTTAGCGCCAGAAAAGACTGATGAGATTACTGTAGTGTATTTTAAATCTCTAGAGTTTACCATCACGGGACCATACCACACACATACATATTTAGTCGTGATTTATTGAACTTGGAAATGAGAGATTGATTAAGCACATTGTATGAATAATGGGTGGAATAGCTTTGTACATTATACTGTCAGTAATGCAATTAATCGTGTCAAGTCAGTCGCCAGAAATATCGCCATACGTAGCCTATGTATTCGGTGGATGCGATGCTGTAATAGAGTGTTCGTACTGGGAAGGTAATGTTACAATTGAGTGGTATAAAGCTCGTGAGAATATAACAGTATTCTTAAGCGAAGACCGCTATGATAATATTATTATAACGGATAACGACATAAAAAATGTGAGCAGATTGACTATTTTGAATGTTTCTGAGAAAGAAAACGGTTTATACCATTGTGCTTTCGGTAGCATTTCCTCGGATCAGACAAACATCAGTGTCGTTACTGATGTTAATAACTGTTTAGAACATACAAAGGTATCACCATGTACGGAACAATATACCAATACTTTGTTGACAGTACACTGTATCACTAACATTTATTCTACTTACTCGTACAATAATTGTGCAGATTTGAGGGTGTTTAATTCGACATGCAATGCCACTATAGTAACCATTCACAGTACTAATAAAATTGAATGCCAAATATGCCCCAATGTACTGTTAAAATATTTAAGTTTGACGAATAATTCTTCCACCGGTGACGATACATCCGACATGACCACAACAGCTGGTAACGTAACAACTAAAAAAAAGTCTACAGTACCATCACATATACCACTATTTGCTGTGTTGGCCTCTATGTTTGTTTTAGTAATTGTTATTGGACTTTGCATAAGGTACAGAGAAAGGGATGAGGAACCAAACAAAAACCTCATTACAGATGGGATTAACAGAAATCTACCAAGTTTTTACAAAAGGGCTTAATCGAACTAAATATCTAAACACAGAAATAAGCCCTAACACTAATGTAGTGTTTCTATATTGATGACCTGTTTATATAGTGAAAGGTTGGAATCAAAGAAAAGTATTGTACACAATACCACAGTTATGTTTTATTTATTTTCAGGTTAGAGTCCAAATCCATCATTATTACTTTATTGAAGAAATCTCTCAAGAGCGTAAAATATGTTATGAATCAATAGGTGAAAGTTTCTTGTAGTTTAAAATCCACGGTGTTGTGGTGATGACAACAAACCTGTGCCAGACCATACTACTGTAAGAGATGGGAATTACCAGAAATCTACCAAGATTTACAAACGGTTGTAATCAAACCAATATTCTCAACATAGAAGTAAGCTCATCACATTTAATGTATAAGCAGTGTTTACATAAACAGATTTCCTGTTTAAAGCAAACTATTCTCCACAAGAACACCGTTGTTTTATTTTATTTTCCGGGTTAGACTGCAAAATCATTATTATTTTATTGAAAGAATCGCGCAAGGCACAGAATCTATTATGTAGCTATTATCGTGATGAACAGTTGACATTTTCTTGTAGTTTAAAATGTAGGCTGTTTTGTGATGACAACAAACCTGTGCCAAATTCTATTCAATAAACGCATTGTATTATATCAAGTACCCTGAATAATGTGTATTTCACTATTACTGGAATTAAAATGTTAGCAATCTATAGCTAATGATAGCTATTATAGCAATAATAACACTGCGATATAATTAATTAGCGTTTTTTTTTTAATTTAAATACATGGCATCATTGTTTTTACATAAGACTGTGGTGACATGCTTATTCCGCTGGTTGTATTTTAATTTTCTTTTAATTTAATATTAATTCCAATTTCTTTCTTGTTTACATTACATTTTATGTTTATTCACTATGTGATCAATACATTCTATGAAATGAAAATTAATCATTATTTATATCAAATAGTTGTGAGATATAAAATAATAATATTTAGGCTTAAATACCACATATACATAGATTTCAGTCAACTGATTGGTTGAAAATTTATAATGGTTTGTACAACCGTATTAGGATATTATACCTGCCAACTTTTTGCTTGAGAAAATCCACAAAACCATATCTGTGCCACATTTTCTCCGATTTTGACCTGACAAAAAACAAAGCCAAATCCAAAAACACGTTACCTGTCCATTCTTGCCGTTTCCATCTAAATTACCACTGTTTTCGAACCATTTTACCGTATTTTGCTTTACATTGTTCATTACGTGAGAAAAACTATTTGCATAACTGTTTAGAGATTTTCTTAATGCGAAAAAAACGAAACGATTCCAGTGCTCACCTATATCATCCATGGTTAGATTGCTTAATAAAAAAAAAGACTAAATGATATTATAAAAACTGATAATTATAAAAGTTCGTCGTCTTATAGATATCTAATCTTGTATTATAATCTTTGTGTTAATCACTCAGTTCGCAATTCAGTTTGTAACTGCCATGAACTGTTTTATGTATATACTTTTGTATTAAATAAAGAGATGCCGAAATATATGCGTGAGAATATTTATTTATGCCTGAGACGTCCAGAGTAGGTCCTAATGACGCATTATGCGTAAGTGTTGGTACGTATACATTTAATTTGTATTTTAACACCTACAGACATAACAGAAGTTAGTTCAAGTCAAATAAGACGACTTGATAATCGTTATAGCCGGGGTAAACTGACTGAGTAGAAAGCGAATTTAGTAACTCTCAGTAATCGAAAAATACCTCACATTTAAGCAAAAATAATGTCTTATTTTAATCAACAATTATTTAGTTCTTTTTTTAATAAAATATAAATAAATAAAAAAATACCGTATGTCATGCCAGTCCATTGATAAAAAATACTAATAAATGTAACTTGTTTTTTAATGGACCGTTTGTAAAATTCATGCTACTACCCGGTCAATCATTACTCATCATATCGTGAACTTCCCTATATTATTCCAATTACAATAAAACTAAGTGAACAAGAATGAAAATATTGAATATAATATCAACAGGGCGAAATGAATAACTAAAAAAGAAATACAAATAACTATTTGTTAACGTCTGCCATTTTAATATACTCCACAGTTCACTTTCAACAGACAAAAGACCTACCAAGAATCGTTAAACTACCACAGAGAAGACAAATTACGTATTATGTATTCATTCTCCTAGAGGTTAAAGCTAGAAGCTAGAAGATACATATTAAAAGAAACATTATTAGAAGGTTGAACATGTTTAAGCGATCTTGGTTATGAGGTTACACGATTCTTTGTAGGTTGAGCATATAGACAATCAACCGATTTCCATCGGGTGGTTTTGGAAGCCGATTCATTTTTCGAAGCTCCCACAATATCATCAAGAGAGTGGTATATTGGTGATTTAGGTTTAATGGGTATTGTATACACATTTCTAAATTCGGCTATTCCATCAATTGGCTGTTTATCGTGATTCTTTTCAAGATATTTTAGCGGTTTTGCGTACAAATTCATAAGTTCTGATGATGTATTTAAAACTTTTATTCCTGGATTCTTAATATTATAAGAATCAGGAACGTGGTAATGGTGTGTTGGATTTCGTACGTTTTCCTTTTTTGGGACCGAAGTGTGTGGATCCTTAACCCTTTCATATTTATACATAATTGCGTAAGTCTTAAAATTGTCATTTTCTTTTTCAAGACTGGGGTTAGCATTAACATCTCCCTGATGTGGAGTAAAGAGGCTGGATTGTTGGACTTTGGCTATATGTTTACAGTTACAATAGTCCGAATTAATTTCACGGATGCAAATATTCGAAGGATCACACCGAATAAATTCATTGTTCGCCAAAATGATATCATGACCAACTGGTGATTTATTTCTACGTCGTTTTTTCTTTTGTCTTATTGTTAATACAATAGATACACATATAAATATTATTGCTACAGCACCTACAGAAACTATTACATAGCATATGCTATTTTCAGTGCATCCTTCATTTTTTGGAAAGCTATTTTTTATATTGTTAGAAGCTAGAATTAACAAAAAATCGCTTCCATTCAGTCCAGATGAAGTCAACGCCGTGCATCCAATCTCTTTTCCTATATCTTCAGACTGTAAATTAAGTATCGTCAATGTAGAGGTAATATGTTTGAATCTTTTGCTTGATGACGTCACTAAATGGTTATCAAATATCCAGGTATAACCTGTGATATTCCAAGGACTTAGAACTCCACAGGTGAATAAAAATGAATCACCAACAGTAAAAGACGTATTAGCAAAGACAGTGACCGTAGGAGGAATTGATAGTGACACAGAACAAGTTTGGTTTCCATTTACGGCTAATCCCTCTGTTCTACAGGTATATATCGCTGCCTCATCTATGCTGGTGACTTCATTAATAAACTCATCAAAATAAAAAGTACCTTCTGAACTTTCAGAATCATTTTGTTTTAGTAACATGACTCCGTTTCTATACCATTGTAATTCAGGCCTTGGATCTCCTCCTTGAGAAATGCATTTCATTCTCGATATATTCTTAGCGTTAAATTCGGAGAAATCGACTTCACATTGGGGGTACATTAAATCCAACCTGTGACCATAAATCACTGAAACATTGGCCATTGATGAAACAGAACCATGTGTACAAATATAGCTCCCATGATCACTACCAGTAATGTTTAATATTATCAATGCACTCTTTTGTCGTTGTTGGTAAACGTCACATTTATATTTGCTTTCTACGATGCTCGTTGTATCTTCGCAAACCAAATGTGCGTTCAAATTTCGTCCCGATACCGTAACTTTATACCATTTCCAGATATGTGGTGTTTCAGATTCAGAATTGCTACAATCATATGTAGCATTTTCCCCTATGAAAACCTGTAGATTTTCAGGTTTTATTGTTACTTGGGCAACAGCAAAATAAATGTAGAACGTTTTGATGATAAGATAAAGTAACACACGTCCATGCTGTCGACGATTAGAAAGATTTGACATGTTTTCACATACACAGTTTGGTTGGTAAAACCGCAATAGGCCTACTATTCCAAAGGAATGATTAATACATTGATGAATGTGTTATTAAGAAAGAAATCTGCGTAATTCCTCTACATGCTAATTTGTTTGTACTCTACTTCCGTAAAGCAAGGATATATTCAAAAACGTAGCAATATAACTTCCTGATTTAGCGATAGGTTAATTAGTCATGTCTTTCAATTTAAGTTTCAATTCGTGGAGGATCACAAAAAAGCAAGTCAAACATGTAAAGTACTACTGTTAGTTTATTCCAATACAATTTGCCTTTTAAAAAAAACCTTTACCAGTTTTATACATATGAGGCGTGGGCCATAGAAAATTTGTAGGAAAATTGAAAATTGAGTTAAAATTTAAACCATACTACATACACCTTTAACAAGCTTTAAAATGAGTTGTAAAAAATAGACATCTAGCTGAAGTTATTGAACAAAATATTAAAAAAATTCCTTTGTGTTTGTTTATATTTCCTGATGTTTATTTGCTTATTCCTCAATAACTTCCCGTACGACAACTTGGTGTTTTTCCCATGACTTGCCTCATATTTATTTAGGAGTTAAGATTGGTGGATATTAGATGTGACAATTACATATAAATAATATTCTGGCCAAAGTTTAAATTTCAGAACGTTTTGATTTTATTTTCAATCAATATCAAATGTATGTTTGCATTGACAAATACACAAATATTGAAACTTCGCAATACTTAAAAAAACTAAACTTAAAACATGTGACAGAGCAAAGTAAAATGAGACATAAGTTGAAACATTTTTTTCATTGATTATAAAACTACACATTATTATCTTTAACATGCAAAAAAGGTAATTTTCATACGATGTTTCCTTGCGAAGTTATGAACAATCAAAGTTCAAACATTTAAAATGTAAGTTTTGAGAAAACTGAAAACTGTTTATCAATATACATTGGCTAAGCAAGGTCATTTTAATTTGCATTTTTAAACATTTCTTGATTATATATCTGTTTTTTTTTAAAGTTGAATATAAAATATGAATTGTATATTTTTGACATAAAATAACATTTAAAAAAATGACCGTTTTTAAATTTCTACCTATTTGTGGAAAATCCTTTCCTCCATGTTCCGACTTAAGTCTTGTTTGGTTGGCTTTGTCACATAGGCCTACATGTAAGTACTGTTCTTATTTCGATAAATGTTACGATTACTCTAAACTATATATTTCTGATAATACTGTACTTGTACTAGTTATTTCCTAGATTTAAAGATTTATTATCACTCGAAAATAACAAAACAATTATTTTAAAAATAATTTGCTTGTTTTAAAGAATACATACATTGTCAACAACAAAAAATATATTTACCCATAAGCAACGTTAAGTGCTTAAAATGAGCAAAGACTGACCAAAAGGCTGTCAGCTTTTATAATTTTTTCAGTGTAAAAAGCTTATTAAACAATTTTGAAATACATTAATTTCTATTCTCAAGTTCTTTTTTCAACATGACACTATAAATGATGGTATTAAAAAAATATATTTACCCCTAATTTTGCAACGTTACGTGCTTAAAATGAGCAAAGACTGACGAAAAGGCTGTCAGCCTTTATAATTTTGTTTATTTTTTCAGTGTAAAAAACTTATTAAACAATTTTTAAATACATTAATTTCTATTCTCAAGTTCTTAAATTTGATTTTTCCTTAATATTATGTGCATGTTAATTTAAAAATTGTTGGAGATGATGTTTGGTCATTTCAAGTGACAATACATCTTTAATGCAGACACTTAGAAATATGCAGTGAATCACATCTACACCAGCTTTTCTAAAAAAAAAGTATCAAACAACAGTTTTGATTTAATTTTGAATGAAATGTCCTTGTGGCATTAACTTTGCGTGATTGGCAGTCAGGTATGTTATTTAAAAAGTAAGTTGTTGATATCGGTTAACTGCTAGTGTGGATTAATCATAGAAGAAAGGGAGAGGTGATGGCCGAGTGATGGGTTACAATTACCGCTTGTTCAAGCTTTTGTAAGATCACATCTTGAAGTTGAAAGTGTCATTTAAGAGTGTCTGGTCGTTTCATGCTATCAACCAATCATCGCCAAATCAGTTACGACCATGATGGGATTTCGTTTGATAAAATGTCTTAGTCTGTCCATTACCACTTTATAATTTACTTCTTTAGCGGTAGCTGTATCCTAGCATCAAACCTTACAATATTTAAAGGTTTGTTTTTTTTTGTAATAGTTTATTTCAATTCACAGTAAAGTAGTGAGGTTTCGCAACTTAACGAAATACGAAAACGAAAACGGATACGTCATTATTGTAATGTTTGAATAGAAAACTTTGAATATCATGTGATAGTCGGTCAGTATTTTAAGACGATCAGCTACAATTCGAAGGTTGAAAATTTGTTATTTTTTAACACATTTACCAACTTTCAAAAATGGAAGTGTGACGTATCCGTTTTCGTTTCGTATTTTGTAAATTTGCGAAACCTCTCTATTATATAATTCTTAAGATTGGAGAAACTATTATACCAATTTCCTTATCTGTTTCTTTAATAAAAAAGTCATGTGACATAGAATCATGTAACATATAATCGGGTGACGTAAAATCAAATGATGTACAAACAGATGACGTAGAACCAGTTAGCACAGTTTGTACGATTTAATAGACTTTAATTCGGGTGACGTAGAATCAATTGATGTACAACCAGATGACGTAGAACCAATTAGCACAGTTTGTATGATTTAATAGACTTAATTCGGGTGACGTAGAATCAATTGATGTACAACCAGATGACGTAGAACCAGTTAGCACAGTTTGTATGATTTAATAGACTTTAATTCTGATAAAGAAAAACAATAGGAAATTAATAGTTTAATTCAAAATTATACACTTTAAAATGGTGTCATCATTACATATACTATAATGGGTTTAAATTATTATAATAGAGCATGGTATTAACAGTAGAGTAAGAATATTGTAACCGTGAGACCACTTTCGTCGTATCAAGAATGAATGGCATTGCTTAAAAAACAATTGCATGAGTTCATTCAGTGTCATAACATCTCTATGATAGCACACAACCTTTCTGCCGCCCATGATTATTAAGTCTTATGGCGTAAAAATCAACGATTTCACATTTTAGTTACCACGGTGAAGTATAAAGGTATACGCAATGAAAAACACAATCGTAAGTGGTTGGTTGTTTGGTTGATTTAGTATTTTTTTAGTAGTGGTCACGAATTATGCGCAGTTGAAATAATTAAAGGGAAACTCCGGGATGAAAATTTCTGTGTATAAAACTATATAATAATTAATTGTAACCTAACAGGTACAATTTCACAAAATTTCACAATGAGATAAATGAAATGAGATAAAATATATTGAAAGGTGAGCCTCAAATCAAAAGTGGGTTTACTACTCAAATTACATAGTTAAAGAAAGTCAAAGTCAAAGTCAAAGTTATACTTAATTCATCCTTCAACGAAGGAAACTGGATGCTCGCATATATACAATTAAGAATTTAAAATACATGTAAAAACATAACGTATAGGACAATAAAAATATACATCAAACACATAAAATATTCATCAACGTTTAAAATTTACATTAAATGGCTTAATCCCGGCAGGTATAAATGAACAAGAGTAACGGTTGGTTAGGACTGTCGGGGGTCTAAGTCTACCCACTTCGCTGAAAAACAATGTGTTTATGTAGTGGATGGCCCTCATCATAATGTATGGCGTTAAATATCTTATTTAATAATTTAAAATATAATGATTCAACCGACTGTTGATCCTCCCCAATCCTCCCAAAAATTAGATAATTTGAAAGGGTTTGCTCGAAAACTAAACTCAAATTACAATAATACTCACATAAATATAAAGATCAGTTGATTTACATTAGAACTGGTATTTATCTGACTTTTGATGTGGTTTTCAAACACAACCCTTTGAAAATCCGTAATATTCCTATTCTTTAGCATTGTGTAATACACCCACTTTTTGATTTAATGCCTACTTTAGAAAGTGTTTTCCTTCATTATCTCATTGTCGAAATTTTGTGATACTTTGTCAGGTCACAATTGATTGTTCTATAGGTGTATCCATAGAGATTTTAATTCTGTAGTTCCCCTTAAGGATTTATAGTGTCCATTTTAGAGTCAACTCGTGGTCGTTTTCCCTCATTTCGGTGTAAAGAACTGAAGAAACTAAATCAAAGCATTGTTTTATAGAGGTGTCTAGAGATAGAACAATATATTTATTTAATAGTTTTATATAACATTTTAGAGGTAACATACCTGCTTCGTAGTAATCGTAAACAGTTATCAATCCGGGCTTTATATTCTTTACTTTCATTTCTTGTACTACATAAAATTCGAAGACTATAGGCTTATTGGTGAACTGAAATAAATCATTTATATAACAATCAATAGTTTCGATATCTGTCAAAAAGTGAAATCATAAAAAATTTGAAAATAATGTGGAGATATTAGAAAGAAACAAAGGAAGAAACAAAGCATTATTATCTACACTGAGTTTGCGCAGTGCATAGGAGAGTAGTTTATTGGATAAATCCATAGATGTATTATTTACGGCTAGATAATTAACACTGTAGAATTGCAGTTCCGTGTAGGCGCCTACTATTTTGATTTCGTCAGCCTTCGTCACAAACATGTAAATTGAATAATAATAAATGTTGTACAATTATTGTATTTTTAACATTCTTTATTGTCATACAAATTACTTACATATTTCTCATACCAGTATATTTTATGTTGTCAATGTCTCTATATTTGTATTAAATTTAGTTTAATTTATTGATAAATTTGAAACTTGTATGGAAGATTGGGGGCGCAATTTTAACGTACCAACAGCGTTAGAACGTAACACGATTAAATTGGTTGGATTCCGGAATAGTAGGCGTCTACATGTAACTGCACTTTGGGGCAATGTATTTTGTGGAAGTTCACCATCTAGCCGTTTATAACAAATCTATGGAAAAATTTTAAGTTTATGCGGAAACACTGCCTAAATTAATCATATTTTGCTAATATTTGTTTGAATCTATAGTTTCTAAATAGTATTAGCCAGTTGTTATTATTTCTTAAGGTTTAAGGTTGCATAATTTTTGTAAAACAAGTGGGCGAAGAAACAATAAAATAGCAATAGATCACCTTCGGAAAGTACCTTTACTAGCACATAATTGACTCTATGCCTAGATAAAACAATTCTGACAGTTCGTTTTCCCGGTCGAAGCATTAAATATATCTAGGTATAAACTTGCGTGTAATTAAAATGTATTTTTTGTATTTACAGTATTTCAGATTACCTCATCAAAGTAGAATGACACCGTATTACCGTTGATTTCATATCTCTTAAATCCACGTTTGTTAAGATCTCTGTCCTTGCTTAATTTATGTAGAGAATCTTTATCTGCATTGTAGCCAGATACAAGCTTAACTTCAACTATAGCCATACTTGATGCTCCGTCATCACCGTTGTATCTGTGAATCGAAATTATTCATTTAATTAGGCCAAGATCTCTAGTAGATTTGGGTTAAGGTCAACACTCATCATGGTCGGCAGACAAACATCTGAATAGATTCTGGTTAGAACTATCTCGAAAAACACCTAAACATCTATTTGTATCATCGTGTCCATTAGTAAACATCTGAATAGATTCTGGTTAGAACAATCTCGAAAAACACCTAAACACCTATTTGTATCATCGTGCCCATTAGTATTTATTCTTATTCATATCATGACATCAACTAATTTTATTTATAAAGACAATTCCATTGTATAAAAAATGTGAACAATTCCAGTAAAAGCAACCGTTTTGTACAGTCACATGTATCTCTTATTTTATCCTGCTAGATGTGCATCGAATGCAGCAACGGAGAATCATTCCAAGATTTTGATATGTGGAATACGCAACAGAAGAATCATTCCTTGATGAATTTTTGTTTCAACCACTTGTACTGGTACGACTGAATACTTCACTGTTCATTAATATGGAGGTTTCGCAAGTTGTCACAACAATTGAGTCGTGTTGTACAAAAATTCAAAATTAACTTATTGTTATATTGTGATAGAAGATGTTTGCTTAAACGACAACGAAAACCGATACGTCACACTTGCACTTTGTAAAGTTGCTAAATGTGTAAAAAATGTTCAACCTACGAATCGTTGATGATCGTCCCAAAATGCTGACCAACTGTGACATATATTCAATGTGTTCTATTAAAACGTTACAAAAATTTATGACGTATCCGTTTTCATTTTCGTAAAGTTGTGAAACCTCAGTAATAGCGAGGTTTCGCAACTTTACGAAATACGAAAACGAAAACGGAAACGTCATAAATTTTTGTAACGTCTAAATACAACACCTTGAATATCTGCCACATTTGGTGAATATTTTAGGACGATCATCAAGGACTCATAGGTGAAAAAACTGATCTTTTTTAAACACACTTAGCACTTTTCAAAAATGGAAGTGTGACGTATCCCTTTTCGTATTTCGTAAATTTACGGAACCGCACTAATGTCTAGCATTTTAACTTACGACACAGATAGGTTTATAGTTCGCTTCTCACACTTGGTCTTTTCATCGGGAGAAGATGTCGTTACCATGATTCTGAACGGTTCTACCGCTACTGGTGGTTTCTCATAAATGTTGTATAAGGACTGAATCTAAAAATAAACAGTAACTTCCTTACAAACGTGTTCAAGTTAAAAACAAAAAAATGTATTTACTTACATAATAAACAAAAAAAATATTCTTTTATAATTATTAAGATAATAATAATAAATATATAATTACTTGAGTAATATTGAAGTAAGGATAGAAAAAGGCAAGTGCTCAGGAAGATTAAAAAAAAATGTTGTATAGGGCAAGACTGAAGGAAAAAGAAGAAACAAAAACATATATGGGGTAAGTGGAAACACAAAACACAAGGTATTAATACAGCATAGTGAGTTCAGACCGGAAGAAAAGAACATAAACAAGACATATTGTTGGTGAAAATGAAATAAAATGAGTTGTTTTGTATTGATTATAAAGATTCTGGCAGAGTGTGAGTTCACGTAAGTGAGGTGATAGGTTGTTCTATGATTTAGGACCTGCAAAACCAATATATTGTGTTGGGAACGGTTAGTGAGGTGTTTAGAAAAGTGAATTGCAGACATTATTGTAATATAATGTATTGGTTATTTAATTCCACGACCATACGCATACAAACCTCAGTATGACCAAAACTGTACCTTCAATGTATAGCAGAATAAGTTATGTCAGAAAATTTGTGCGGATGCTTGCTTACATTGTCAATGAATGAAAAAGTTTCGATTTTTTTTTGTATTTGAAGGTTTACAGATAAATTAAATTTGTAATTGAAAATAAAATAACGTTGTGTGGCCCTGGATATCAAGTATGTGAAGGTGTGAACCTAGCTTTATCTACAAGATCTAACAAAACATGTTTCGATAGTCAGCTGATAACTCTAGTGTCCTAAAAAGGAAATATTGAGATGGAGTTCTTCGTTAATTAATTACGGGTTTAAGTACCTGAACAAGAGCACATCCACTGCCAGATGCCTCGACATCAACGACTGTTGGCGCTTTTTCGATGTACATTCTCTGCAGCAGCAACCGATTCGATGAATCGATCTCAAAATCTTGAACTTCACCACCAGCCGATGAAGACGCTGTAATGCTCATCCGGGTCGTTTCTCCACCGTAGAGTACCTCCGCAAAATATGACAGTGCCTTTAACGCGATGACAGTGTCCTTTTGAAAAAAAATGCAATAAATAGTAGTGTCGTATGTGTGCACCGAGCCTACGGTTTATTCTACTTTTTTAAAAAAGACTTGTTCTACAACCAGAACCATGATGCGAGCGGGCCTTACACCTATGCTGTTGTTATTACTGTGCCTCACGGTTCCCTTGTCTTAACCGCTTGGCCATACAACTTGCACAAGTGGAGACAGACTACATCTACAAGTAAAACGTGATTCCCCATCTTAAAAGTATGCTTAGGCCTACGTAATGAAATAATTAGGGAGGAATTTAGCGTAACAATAGACAAGGATTAAGATATTATTTTTTAATTAAGAAATAATGTGCTTTGACCCCTCTCATATTTTGAATTGGTCCAAAACTGATCGATCACCTTTCCGCATCGTAATTACGGAAATATTTTTGGTATAGAAAAATTGAGTTAATATTTCTTAGGATACTCCCCACCATTGGACTGACATGTATGCTAAATTTTGTGTAAAACAGTGCTAATACCACACCACAATAGCGCCGCCCTCGGCTAATAGATCAAAAGTGCATGTATATAGCGATAGTACAAACCTGGGTGGAGGAATATCCCCCATACGCATTCTGTTGTTGAGCAAGCCACCTGGCAATTTTCAGTCCTTCTACTTGGTTTGCTTCAATTTGTAGATCAAGCGCCAGAAGTCCGTACGCAGTCATTTCAACTTCCGCAGACGGCGCTAGACAATAATAACAATCGTTTTTAGGCCGTAGACTTTCAGGCCGTTCCCAGTGTTTCAATCCATCTGAAAATGGTAATTACATGTAGTTTTTTTTTATTATTATTATAAGTTAAAAACGACGTTACAATTGTTTAGCGTCATTTTCTTATAATTTGACTCAGCGGGTCAGTACCAATCTAAGATCTACTAAGCACTCAGGAAGGAATACCACTATTTGGTTAAGAATAATTTCACTTAAACACTTTTTTTTAACTTTTATTGGCGGCTAGAAACCATATTTCTTATATTAGTTAGGATTTCTGATATGTATTGTTTTGATTTATTTGGTGTTGTTGTGAGAACCCACGAAACTCAGAAAACTTCTTTCCATTAGAGTCCTTGTAGTGGTGATTGGGCAGTACACCGAGAGGCAATCCACTATTCTCTACTATTAGAGACTACTATTGCCACCCTTAAGATATTTCAAAGCATGAGATTGGATAAAATTTAATTTTTGGGGGACCACAATTCCACTTCCTCTTTCACACACTGAATCCGCCTTTTTATTGATAATGTATTGTTTTTTACAATAAATTGCCTACCTGAGTAAAGAATAGATTTATGCCTGATAACGTTTGATTTTTTTTAAGTTTGCAACAAAATCTAAACAGTACAATTCAATCGTACATCCAAACATTTCCTCCACGGCAAAATGACATCTAAAACTTTTAGGTTAAGAATAAGATTGCCTGCATTTTACTTTATTTTTGCAGTCAACATATAAAGTTTTCCTGATAAGGTCAAGTTCCTAGCAAAGCAAGTAATTACATTTCTGTTTTAGTCGATAAAGTCAATTTTATAGGGAGAAGCATGGATTTTAGGTTTACTTAATTCAATTTGAAAAACAAACAAAATTTACTCAATTTTTAGTAGGACCAGGCCTACGAGTAAGTTTTGCCGGTCTTTGCGTAAGACCGTAAGATTTGATTAGAATGCGTAAGACTTACGGCGAATGCGTATGGGTTGACAGGTATTGAAAGGGGACCAACGGCTTAACGTCTCATCCGAAAGACGGTGCGTTATAAATGTTTCACCTCGCAGCAGAAACACATGGACAGTGCGTGGCGTTTAATCAACCAGCGAATCTCCTCGGGACCAATGATTTAACAAATTCAAGCATAGGCTAAATGCACTCTAATAACTTATTTCTTTCGGAATATAATTACAACACTTTTCTCTGTTATGCATGCTACATTCATTAATTGATCTCCGAATGACACTTCTAGGCATATAAAACCATTCTAAATATTCAAGATTTCTGATATAAAATAAAGGCTTCTACTTCAAATCGCTTGTAATTATGCTTGTGATACACGGAACTATGCAGGTAGACATACTGAACATAAGGATATCTCACCTTCGTCAATCGCAAGATCATTAAGTTGATCAAGTACCTCATGATACAAATCATGGCCAGAGAGTTTGAACGCAAAAGCCAATAGTGCAACCGAATATGGATCATTTCTAATACCAGAATCCAATGCATTCCACCTGGAAACGAGACATCTACTTGCTTCACTGATAGCCTTATCCTATGCATTAAAGATAGTATAGTATATTAAAACACGTTATGTATATTACTTATTATATAGGCCTACCTCATACATAGATTCCAGTCATCTGATTGGTCAAACAGCAGATGATAATTCCAACCATCAAATTTCCCAGGTGATAGTGACTTTTTCCCTCATGATAGTAACTTTTTCCCTCGTGATAGTAACTTTTTCCCTATCGCGTGTCATTTTCTATGCCCAACAAACGAGGCTTTTTCTTTTGAGAATTGCGACCTCTACGGCCTTTGATCACGCGACACGATTCATCGAGAAGCCAAACGACTATAAACAGAGAAAACATTTTGACACAGCGAATAAACAGTACAAAGGAAATGCTTGGTCTATTAGTTTAAAAAACTATTGCAAATTTATGTTGAAGTTGGTGTTAAAAAATGAATACCCAGTCTATGACCATTGGTAAATTTTAAAGTGAATATTGTAGTTGAGGTGCCCTGCGCGCCAAGCCTCTATTGGCTAGCCAGGGAGGTGTTCCTGTTGGGCTAACATAGGCTAGTAGACCTCAGGCAGACCATGCAGGCCTAGCCTAACTAGGCTATTTTGATCCTACACAGGCACTTCAGAGCATCCGTTTTTAAATGGCAGGCACAGCCTAGTCTAGTCTAGGTAGGCCTAAGTCTGTTAACAAAAAGATACAATTGTACAACAGTAATTGTTCATCAGTGGGATAGGCTAGGGGCCTATGCCTCGTCATCTGAATGTAACTCTCTTCATTAAGCTATGGCTAAGTGAAATCTATATATGAGGTATATAAAACAAATATTTACTGCTTTATATTCGGGGGATAGTGAGATCTACTGTCCCTCGGAGATGGGGAGACCAAAACCTACTATAAAGATAGTAGGCTCTGGTCTTCTCATCATCTCGGGACAGTAGATCTCACTATCCCCTCATGACCAGTCAATATTTGTATAATATTTAACAGTTAAACTATTCAAAATTATAATCATTAGGTGTATTTGTCATGTGGTAACAAAATAATGTTATTTATTATCACTTTTTGTGGCAGACGTTTTATATTAAACTTTTGATAGTGTATAAAAACCTCTGCCACAAAAGTGATAATACATCACACATTTTGTTACCACATAAAAATACCTATTGATGTACAATCCTGAATAATTAAACTGTTAAATAAAACTGATTTTAAATTGCTAAGGTGCATAGTAAAGGTATAATTTATAGATTTTTTTTATTTTACCATTCGATTTTGGAATAAATGTTAACAGAGCTTGTGCAATAGCCCTATGCTACAGTATTGTGCCAATTCCTCACAATGACCACATTTACATAACAATCACTAGCCTGAATGATGATTTCAGAAACAAACAGTGCACAGTGATTCCAATCGTAGGCTCAGGTCTCCGAAATGGTCCGGCCCTGTACCGTACAGAAAGATAGTTTACGTCTGATACGATAAAAAACAACATTCTTACCGAAGAACTACCGCCAGCCTCAATCATGGTAATTAAAGTGTATGCAGTCAATGTGATCTCGTCTGACACTCCACCCTGTCAAAATTATACAAAATATTATTCACTAATCAATCCATTATAATTAATTACAAAACATGTATTTTATTGCGATTAGCTCCGACTCTATGCCATCCTCTAAATTGTGAAAAAGCCGTTCATCTACGAAGAATTAACAAACGGTTCTATAGATCGCACTTACTTGTGAATTTTACTGTCAAGAGTGTTTAAAATTGTCATTTGTTCTGAACCTCAGGTGTCCTGTCCGATTGTTAGCAGACGGTATGACTTCTTCCATGGACGGCCAACTTGCAGTGGCATCCCAAAATTAAGCAATACTTTATACAAATCAGTAATGAGCGTTATCGACGATTAGTCTTAAACTCCCACCCGGATCTAAGCAATTACTATTAAACAAAACGTACCTTCATTGCTTTATTAAATAATCGTCCTCTTGACATAACACATCCTGTTCTGTTATTTTGCTGGTCTACCAACCATTCCAGGCTCTCGGACATTAAATTACCGTCGATTTTGATAAACGCCTCTGACTCAGCGAAGGTTCTTAAGACAAATGCCGTCAACCTAAGGAAATACAGCCATAGATTTATTATTACGGCTAGATGGTGAACTTTACACTGTAGAATTTCAGTCTCATGTAGGCGCCTACTATTTAGATTTCTTCAGCCGGCCTTTGCCACAAACATGTAAGTTAAATAATAGTAACTGTTTTACAATTATTGTATTTTTAACATTGTTTTGTCATACAAATTATTTACATATTTCACACAAATTTTATGTTGTCATTGTCTTTAGATTTTAATTAAATTTACTTTCATTTATTGATAAATTTGAAACTTCTATGAAAAATTGCGCGTGCGTAATTTCGACATAGCAACAGGGATAGAACATAATAGTCTGGTTACAAATGTACTTTCGTTGGGGTTTTTTGGGGAAAGTGTAAACTTCACATTTTTAACATATTTGAAT
>JAOTQE010061781.1:0-18506 GCA_025631205.1 Nesometra sesokonis | reverse complement strand
TTCATGTTAATAGGTATTGTAGATTTTGAGATAACCTGCGAACAAAAATGGGAAGAAAGAAAGAAGAAAAAAAAAAAGAAAAAAGATCTCTTACAATTACAATAGCTGATCCCGCTATGTAGCGGATCAGCTAATAATAATCTGATACTTGAACGCATGTACGGCGTAACTAAAGCTTAAGTTTATTTATACTGTGCGCAGTTTTCCACGTCTTATTGTAACGACTGTCCGACGAACAAACCTATATTGAAAAATAGTGTTATGCGTAATTGAGATTAACCGACAACAGGGGCAGTTCAAGAAATGTTTCAACGGGGTGGGGGTGAGGGACAGACCAGATTCATTTTACAGTTCGAAGGGCACAGAAAGAGTGGTGACTGGGCCGAGGGGTGAAAATAATATACCTTTAGACGCTCACAGAGCATCTTGGACTGTAGGTCTACAATCGAAAAGTGAGATCCCCACTCAAAAATATGTGGAGACGACACGTTTTTCAATTTTTACATTTTTTACTCTTATTTTTTTAATTTTCTTTGGTTGATGACGGGGGAGGGGGAGCGTTTTCTCTTTGACCCGCGCCTGTGCAAAACAATATTGCTATAATATCCGAGTATCTAAAGATAATACTTTGTTGATCACCGTACATCAAATCCGTACCTGTCGTACATTGATAGCGCCCTCTATATCGTCACACAAACTGGCACCATTATTACAGACGGTTGAAACTCTTGTAATCGAACATCCTCGGGTCCTTGGAAGTGTCCGCTTACGGGTGTCCGCTTACGGGTGGCCGCTTACGGGTGGCCGCTTACGGGTGTCCGCTTACGGGAGTCCGCTTACGGGTGTCCGCTTACGGGTGTCCGCTTACGGGTGGCCGCTTACGGGTGGCCGCTTACGGGTGTCCGCTTACGGGTGGCCGCTTACGGGTGGCCGCTTACGGGTGGCCGCTTATGAAATTTTCGGCCAAACCAATCACGTGTACGTGGAATATGTCCGACATTTCACGGATTTATCAACACAAAAATGGAATCTTAAATTTCTAGACACCGCTATTTGATTTAATATATTACAATACTACATATTTACTTGAGAGGCGCATACAGAGGGTAGGGGTGGGGATTTTTCTTGTAAAAGAGTGATAATATGAAGAAATATTGCATGGGTTGTAAGTCAGCCATCAATAATGCATACTCAACTCATCAAATCTATTTTAATTTATTTTTAAATGTCTGCATAAAGATCTGACATTACCAATGACCAAATTAAGGAATTGTCTGAAACCAGAAGTCCACAATTATTACAGTGAGCATCTTAGTGTGACATTATGCGTAACAGTCTCAGATTTCCCAGCCTGGGGGAGGTTTCCAAGGCAAACCTCGCAGTTGGGGTTTTTAATGATTCGGGTCAACGTCATTCTAGCAATCCCCTTCGGATACTCCATATCTCCTCTATGTCAACTCTACAGTCCTTCAATTACGTGAAATTAAATTAAAAAGAGTGCCAATTCTGAATAATTAGAAGTGCTTCATTCTAAACTTTACAGTATATTTTCTCACTTCATGAGGAAGCTGATGTCAGACTTTTATTTTTTTACACCAAATCATGCCTCAATTGTGTTAAATTGTGACGCCTTGAAGCTCCGGACGTTTTTTTTCCCATCTCAGTACCTACCATTGTGGAACTGAGGTGGCTGTGGTTTTATTACATTCAACTGCTAACACAGTCATGCCTCAATTGCGTTTAATTTTCAAAATTCCAAACAGCATTTATAACAAAATTGAGCATCATTTCCGATCATCTAGAGGTACAACATACAAAGGTTTACGCATCTTTCGCCAACAACCATGATCGATTTGAAATAGGTATGCTGTTTTCTTCAAATGAAGACATAGTAGTACCTCAATTGCGTGAAATTAGAACACCTTTTTTTAAAATGTGTAAGAGCACTACGCTCTACAAGCATGTAGAAGTGCAATAATGTTTGTAGTACCGCCCTCATGGTCGTGGCTGAGGTAGGCACTACGAACCTTTTGAGAAACTACGCTTCCGCACCACACACACCATGTCTGGATTCATTCCTGCCCAAAAGGCCCCCTTCAAGTTACGGGCTTGACAGTGGTGGCGCCAGGATTTCCCCGACGGAATGGGCGTGGGCGTGGTTGCCGGATTTTTATTTTGACAAGCGAAAAAATACCGTTATTTTCTCCTTTCGCGACGGTCCCGGTAGCCTGATTTGCCCGTTTGTATCTTGATTTTCTATTTTGTAAAGTCAATTTTGGACCCGGCACTGCTATATCATTATAATACAACAAGAATATTTTTTTATGCTTTACCCGGACAAAAATGACCAATCTTTTCTGACTGGGTGTGCAGCCTGCCTTTCGCAACGGGACCCTGGCCCCGGCCCCTGGCGCCACCATTGGCTTGAGAGGTGCCACATTGAAAGTGGTGAACCATTAAAACCAACTTCAACCGAAGAGCTATATTAATAATAGGGCTCGAAATAACCACATTTCATATAAAATGCCATTTCCGAACAGGTCCATTAAAAAATGCCATACTTATAATAACGGTTGGGCTGTGTCTCGGTTCGGATGTGTTTTTTTTTTCGTTCAAAATGATAAATCGCGTTAAATTATGACACTTCGAAAAGTTTATGAAATGTATTTGGGTACTATTTCTGAAAGTTTTAATTGATAAATGCTCGGTTGAACTTTCAAATATCACCTCCCTTTCCAATATTCCTGGTCCACTACGCACTTGAAAACGGCGAGTCATTTTCATTGACTCAAATGTGTCTTTTAGAATCCGACCGGGGCCCTCGGCCTCGGCCTCGGCCCCTCAACCTAAAGTCTCTCGCTTCCCTCGCAGGTCTGATACCCACTTCCATTCCATTGATGCTATCCTGACTTACTTACGATAGTCAATTCGTAATGAAAAAAAAGTATCGGATTTTAGCATTTATATTTATTATGCAAATTATCGAGGAAGCCATTTTTTAATTAACTTTTTAATAGATCTGTTGTTAGTAGATGAGGATTCCTCTTCTAGCGAGTCATGTGTGCAACTGTTGCAAAGGCCTACAGTATTATGTTTAGTTAAGTAGCTTCATGGTTTAAAGTCCATTAAAAATAATATTTTATTTTATTACAGTATGTTTAACCTGACCTGATAACAACTTTCCCTGGTATTTCCGGGACTCGCGTGAATATGGGGCCCGTACACATTGTGTTAAAACACATTTAAAGGTACTTATTCTAATGGCGCGCATAGGGTAATTTAAAGTTAGGACCTAATGGAACATAATGAAAATTGAGAGAGTTTTAAAAGAAATGAGATCGATGGATACATCAATTAATGTCTTTTTGTAACAGAACCACAATGGGACGTTTTCAAACGAGGTCCACTATAATCAACTTCAAGTAAGAAAGTATAATACATACTCCCAAGTGATGAGACACACGCCATCTTGACAGGATTCAATATTTGGACATAAATTATGTGATGGTCAGGAATTTGATGACATAATTTATGTCGAATTATCGGAATCTTGTCACAAAGTTGTGTATCGCACACATTGCTTGCCATGTGTTATACAATTATTTTTCAGTCTAGCGCCATCTATTCTGTCTGAGCGCGATGATGAATTTTCACGTTATTTTTCAACCCAACATTCGTGTTGTTGTGGTCGCTGTGAGGGTCGAGTGGCTGAGAAAAAGCACAACAAAAGAAAGCAGAAGGAACAATGTATTTAGAACAATCTCAGTTTATGTTAAGATCTCAATTTATCTAAAAACTACGTGTATACTGGTAAGAGCTTAAAATGGCTATTATTTCTGAGTCGATGGGCTTTAAGCATAGTTAGGCCTAGAGTAGTAGGCTAGTTAGTCTAACTAGGCTAGGCCTAGCCTAGGATGCCTAGGCCTAGAGGGCCTAGCCGGGAACAGGATAACTCGTACCCATGTAAACTCGAACCCATGCCAACTCGTACCCAAATGGATAACTCGTACCCACGGTAGATAACGGTATTGCTGTTGCTAATTTAAACTACAACTTATTTACTCCTATTTTATATGAAATGTATAGTCTAATATTAAAATATGTATTGTTTTGTTAAGTTTTCATTTAAAAATCAAGCTCTTGTAGACAAGCTAGTGATTTTGCCGCGGGTACCAGTTATCCAAGATTTGGGTACGAGTTTGTGGGTACGAGTTTTCTTGTATCCAAAAAGTTTATTGTATTTCACATATGATTATTATTATAAAAATTGATTGTATTTTATGATGATTAGGCCAATAAGTTAAGTTAAAACGTTGATCTTTATGTATGTTGATTATTATAATAAAATGCAAGATAATTTGTAAGGGTACGGAAGGGTACCAATATTGAGACTTAAGTATAAAAAACACAAAGTAAGTAAATGACATAAAAAAAACCACACAAATCAAACAAAATGAAGCGTGTATAATGTAATTAACAACTCCTTTCTTTTAATACAAGTGTTATTAAAAAATAAACCATTGTTAGTGTATAAATTCTATACAAAGGCACACTGTACTTCACATGAAAAACGTGACCAAAAAGAATAATAAAACTGCTCGACTAAAGCAAAGGCGCGACCAAAATGATCTGTATTCGCTTCAACTAGGCTAGGCCCCTAACCTAGGCTAGGTGGAATAGATCGTTTCGGCCGCCAATGTAATCGACCGCCGACAATTTCTGTGGAACGCCATACTCAACTTGTTCAACTTCTTCAATCGTGTGGATAGTTTGGATTGAATTGTTCTTTATCGATGATTTTAATAATTTTGAGCAAAGAAACTAGCCTAAAAATCCAGCCTAGCCTAGGCTAACTACCTACATTCATTCAGTACCAACATGAAACTGATTAAATTATTGATTATTATAGAAGCTAAATAAATTAAGTTGAAGTCAAACAGCACTACCGGCGTTCTATAATGCCAGGGGTTTCATAACGATCCAGCTAAAAATGGTACGTGACATAAAAATTCAAAATTAATTATTATTTTTATTATTATTATTAGCATTATATAGCACACATTTATACAATTTAATCAGCGGCGCTTTACAAACATCATACGAAAGATAGAGATATAAAATAATTTGGTGTGACAAAGATACAAAAATAGGGCCTAAAGATAACAGATTACAAAATTGCATATTAAATATTGTAAGCCTGATTGAAATAGTGGGTTTTTATGGAGATTTTAAATTGGTAGTAGCTTTTACTGTTTCTTATGACACACGGAAGTTCGTCCCAGACAACAGCAGCAGCAACTGAGAAAGATGGATAATTATCTATTTCAATCCTAGTTGCTGCCACAATACGGCGCATAAAGAAAGGCCCTAAAATGGGAAGTAGACATAAAAATAGAGTCATGCCTTACTTAAAATGTACACAAACATGTAATTATATTGATTACAGAAATTGTAAAGATCTATCCTTTCATTAATTTTTTAGATATTTAATTGAATTAAAAATTCAAGATACTGTAGGCCTAGGCCTTGTCATTGTAGTGTTTAAGACAAATAAATAAATTTGTGGTATTTAAAATGCCTGAAATTCATAGCTGAAGTCCTAACCATCAACATTATACATAGGAAATTATGCCATTGTGTCCAAATATTACACTTTTGCATCAATTCATATTATTTAATAAAAATCTCAATGTGTAAAAGCATACAATAAAAATGTTACAAAATACAAATTTGGTTAACAAGGTCATTAGATCTAAGTTTATTGCTTTAATGCAAAATTTCATAATTATTAGTGATCTGTCACATAAACCATGATTGAAAAAGGGGTTACTTTGAACAAAACTTTTCAGTTTTCATTTCATTTCAGCGAGAACAGGGTAGCAAGAAAAGGTATGACCTTAAAATTTCAGGAAAACCAGCAGTTTTCTGGATAAGTTGAAGCTCTGAAATTTTACTTTATTAATCTATTTTGTTGCAACCATAATAAACTTAAACTGCTCCTCAATTCATGGTTTCTTTATATTCAAAGTTCAATTTTTCCATGTGTTTTTCGTGGCCAAACCTGATCAAAGTTAAATTTTTTTATCGTTTTTTTGTGTCAGGGTCCAATTACTGTAGTTAATTATTTTTTTAGTTTCTATAAAAATGAGTGAAGTAGCTTGCCAAAGGGAATTAGTAAAATGGTTATTTGCCTGATTTTGCATGTTTCATGTCTCTTCAGTTTCACTTGTCAGATACATGTATTTTGTTTTTGAGGGAACATTTAAAAGGGTGTGCACATGACAACATAATGGGGGGGGGGGGGGTTGGTGCTTGCCAGGTGCGCCACCCTGTGAATCCAATCCATCCCTGGTGATGTTAGTCACTTTGAGTTGTAAAATGTAAGTTTTTCTAGCTTAGAAATTGTATTTTTGTCCTGGGAAAATGGTAGATGGTTTACCACATGGCATTACTTAGCCTAGAGGTATGCCAAAACAGTCTAATAATTCTAGTATTGTGGTTATAGAGTTTGACCTTGTTTTTCGGGTCCTTCATAAACTCCATTTAGGGGTTATTGTCCTATAGTTTTTATTGACATGATGTTTTGAAATGATCTTGTTAATAAATATTAGTAGAAACCAATTCTGATAGTAAAGCAAATATCAAATATTTGTTTATTTTTAATCACCCAATTTAATTGTCCAATTAACCAGTAAAGTGTCACAGTGGATTGAGGTAGAGTAGAGGCCAGAGAAAATAATAGCAATGTCAAGATCTAGTCACCCATGAATAAAATTGTTAGAAATTATCGGTGCAGAAAATGTTTTTGTTTTTTAATCAGGCCAGTATAATTTGCAAATGGGTCTAGTACTATTTTAGTAGGATCAATTCAATAATTATTTGATTAGGAACTAACAGATTTAATCATAACGACATGTTCTTGCGAAAGGGACAGCACATTTCCATTACTGCTCTGTATGTACAGTTACTGTAGCACTTGTAGGATCAGAATCCTTGAGTTGTTTACACAATAAGTGTAAGTATCCAACAGACAATAATAAGCACCCATTGTGTAAGTTTAATTAATTTCCTTAATTTCTTCCTGTTAGGATGTTGAAAGAAGTATCAATCAACGGTGGAGGTAAAATGGAAGCAATTGTTGATAACATTGCGGGGAGTGTAGGCTCCTCCTCACATCTGGTTCCACGCTCAATTTCACCGTCATCTCTCATGGATATGGACTTAGACAAGGAGTCTTTATCAGAAGACTTCTACCCTGTTCCAAGAAACTCATTAGTGAATGGTGAGACAGATGGGTCAAGTTTAGCTGGAGTTAGCAATATTGTGGTTGAGAGAGAACGTTCAAATTCTTGTGGTTCTCAGACTGATGTGTCATCACTGTCAATAGAAGACCTTTATGTACCCATCGTGGGATATGAGGTTATGGAACAAAGAGCTAGATTCACGGTAAGCAGTCACCATTTTGTTTCACTTAAACACATTAATGTTATTTTCTAACCTTTGTACTGAATGTATAATAAATGATCCAGAATGTGGATTGCCTAACCAGTGGATACTAATTGCTTTTTTAATAGGTATATGCCAAATACTTATATATTTCCAGATAATTATTAAATATGGCGTTGATCAACTAGCATAGATGCTCAGTACTAGTTTGGTCTTTCCTTGTAGTATCTTGTCATTGTATTTGACATTACAAAAAATTAGTAATAAAAATAAAAAAATAATGATAAATGTTATAATTGAAATAATTTGTACTAACAAACCTTGTGAAGGTAGAATAAGTATGACCATAATAATTAATAAGGGACCATGCAGGGCTCAATTTATCTTTTTCTTGTAACTGGCCCGCTGGGCTAGTTAAATAGTAGCTTTCACTAGCCCGTAACATGTTTTGCTAGCCCAATTGTTCATTACTTTTTTACTTGCTAAACAGTTTTTTAATCTTTTTGTGTGTGCATCTGTAATTTTTTTGATTCGTGACATTTTCAAAGAATTCACTTTCTGAGCTGTGACGAATTAATAATATTCATAAGCCCAGACCAGGTTTTCCTAGACATTGTACAGTGAGCTAGTACTTAAACCGAGCCCTTTCATGTCAAAATCTACTGCTGTTACTGTAGTAATCCAGTGTGTGCCATTTTCTTTTCTTTGTTGACTACATTGACACATGAGGTCTTATCTCGGCATGTTATTTTCAGTAATTCTCTTTCAGATACTGAATTAATACTATTGTTAGTGAATTGCTGCAGTAACTGCAGCAGGATAATTTTGACATGATCCCTAACTCCTTGATATGACCAACACTGTGGTCATGGCGTTTCTTTTGTCTATGCTGTGAATTAGAATACTGTAGTTTCTGTTTAAATGAATCCATTGGAATTTGTGTAATCAGCCTTAAAAATAGCAATCAAAGCCAATTAATCCTGTGAAGAAAAGCTTTTGAGATAGTAGCCATCATAGAGGTCAACAATGTCAAAGGTCAAGGGGAAGCAACAGGTTGGAATGTATTTAAATAATCATTATAATACTTTACAATGATTGCTATGTTAATGACCTCGTTCAGCTAATTACTTCAATCATTATTAATCTGATTTATTCATTTATTGCAGGGTGTTCTTTAATTAAATCAGCTTGTGTTGTATGAATCATGCATTGCTATATTTTGGTTTTTTTTTGTAGTTTTTTTTTCAGAGGTGCCAAGTTAAAAGCAATTGAGAGGTTTTCATTACTCATGCATGAGTGTGAGTGATGGAGGGAAGCGACTGAGTGGGGAGGGAGGGCTCTTGGAGGAAGTATCCCCCTCCCATGGTAGGGAGACTTGGTAGCTCTACTGAGTGCAGTAAACTGTTACTAATTTTACCTTTGAGATTTCTTGTAAGGAATTGTGTCCAGTACATCACATGCTTCAATCACCTTTAACTTGACCTATTTTTCAAAGTGACTTTCACAACCTGTGTAGACTGTGTACTGTCATCTAGATGCCAGTAGACTGTAGTGGATTGACAGATGGTTTTTAAACTGCAGTAATAAATATTGATATTTATTATCATTAATTATTAATAATAATTTATTGATTATTTGTTTTTTGTTATACTATCTTAAAAAGAAGTAAAAGCACAAATAAAACACAATAAAAGAAAGCAATTTTCATTTTATTAAAGTTCAATAGACATTTAAAAGACTTCAAAGCAAAAACTTAAATTAATTTATATTATACAGTTATATACTTGTGCTCATTACTGTAGTTTAAATTAAAAAATAATCACTGCATCATGGAAATGGTTTATAATAAGCATCCAGAGCTGGTGGCAAGTATTTAAGAATGATGAAATATTTAAAAATAATATTTTCCACAGGGTTGTAGTTTGTGGAAGGTTGGAAATTAGGTTTAATAAAAAGCCTTGTAAGCCATAAAGTGGATGGAAAGCCCAGCATATATACATGCCTACTGCAAAAGACTGTTTTTTTAAACAACTGTTTTTTAGTTCAGTGAATAGTACCAGTATTTTATATTGAGTAAACAAATGTTTCTTAGTTCTGTTTGTCAACGTTTTAATAAACAGACTTTTTGAATTTGCAAGTTATTTTAGATACAATCAAAACACAAGTTATTTTATTTTGTAATCAATAAGCCAAATGCAATATAAAGTGCACTAGACATATTAGTTAATTAAAAAAAAAACAAGTGGTTAAGGGCTATTCCATGGTAACAGAATTACACTTTTTCAAAATTCAGCAACTTTAATTTCTTCTACCATTTGTACCTTTGGTATGATTTTATTTTTACTTAAATATTGTGTAGATTTTTTTCTTGTTCAATGCTTATAGTTGAATAACTCTCTGTAAATAATAAGTTTTTAAGAATAATATTTGAATCCATGTATGTTTTTTCAACCCATAAATATTACCATATTTTTATAAATGTTCAATGAATTCAAGATAACAATCTTTAAACCGTAATTTTAATATTTTCTCATCAGAAAATTTAAAAATAACTTTTTGTTCCTGAAACTCCATATAATAAGCTTTAATTTGATACCAAATTTGTATTAATTTTCTTAATTTGAAAAAGTTCAAAAAATGACCCTGCTTTATGGAATTGCCCTTAATGATTTACAATAAAAAGCAATTGGTTAAAATGAAATTAACAAAACACATTTTAATTTCTTTCTGAAAATATTGTTTAATTATGTATGTGAAGCAGACTCAGAGTATTAAAGCTGTAATGTAATGTAGTTTGATTTATATAGCGCCTTATACTTTATAGTCTCAAGGTGCTGTGGACTAGATGTTACACTTTCTACTCCCCTAAGTCATATGAAAGTCATGCAGCAAATACTGGCTTGCACATTCGCCCATTCGTCTGTCCACAACGGGTATTGTATGAACCAGTACATCGGGGTAACCCCCTACTCGTCTTAAAAAGTGTAAAGGGTTCTTTATATTACTCACCAGCTGTATGTGTACACTGGGCCTACGGTTTGTACAGTAGTCCTTATCCGAGAAGACTTGTTCCAGTGTCCACCAACAAAACCATGGTGCGAGCGGGCCTCAAACCCATGCTGGTGTTATTGCTATGGTTCACGGTTCCCCTGCCTTAACTTCTCAGCCATACGACTCTTATTTGCAATCATGTATTGTATGAGAGCCCATTAGGGCCAGAACGGATGGGCAAACACAAATTCGGAAAGGACAAAAACAAATGCGGAGAGGACAACACAACCACGGAAAGGACAATCCCATCTTTGGAACAGACTAACTAAATTGAGATGCTGATGGCAGCAAACACCACTGTACAGTACCCACAGGCTGGTAATTGACATTTCCGTTTTGTACTTTAGGTAGACCGGCCGACCATGTCGCCGCCAGCCTGTGAGTAGTTAGGCCGGTAATTGACATTTCCATTTTGTACTTTAGGTAGACCGGCTGACTGTGCCGCCACCAGCCTGTGAGTAGTTAGGCCGGTAAGTGACATTTTCATTTTGCACTTTAGGTAGACCGGCCGACCGTGCCGCCGCCAGCCTGTGAGTAGTTAGGCCGGTAATTGACATTTTCATTTTGTACTTCAGGTAGACCGGCTGACCGTGCCGCCGCCAGCCTGTGAGTAGTTAGGCCGGTAATTGACGTTTTCATTTTGTACTTTAGGTAGACCGGCTGACCGTGCCGCCGCCAGCCTGTGAGTAGTTAGGCCGGTAATTGACAGTTCAATTTTGTACTTTAGTAGACCGGCTGACCGTGCCGCCGCCAGCCTGTGAGTAGTTAGGCCGGTAATTGACATTTTCATTTTGTACTTTAGGTAGACCGGCCGACCGTGCCGCCGCCAGCCTGTGAGTAGTTAGGCCGGTAATTGACATTTCAATTTTGTACTTTAGGTAGACCGGCTGACCATGTTGCCGCCAGCCTGTGAGTAGTTAGGCCAGTAATTGACATTTTCATTTTGTACTTTAGGTAGACCGGCCGACCATGCCGCCGCCAGCCTGTGAGTAGTTGTTGCTGCCCTCAGCATCTCAAATTCTGTTCCAAAGATGGGCTTGTCCTTTTCTCATTTGTGTTTGTCCATTCCGAAGATGTGTTTGTCCTTTCTGCATTTGTTCTTGTCCTTTCCGATGTTACACATGTGCTTGTCTCTTCCGCGCGTTTATGTTGTCTATTCTGGCTCTAACGTCCGCCCATATCATGGTTCAGTGTGGTACATGAAGCAAAAAATGTAATGATCTAATCAATCATATCTTGTACAATAGGGTACAAAGCTGAATTGGAAGCAAGTATAAACTGTTGAAAAATACACTAAAAGTATTATATAAAATACTAATACAATTTTATTAAATACATACTATAATTGCACATTATTTTATCAGTTAATTGGGTAAAATTAACACAAATCTGTTTAAAGGGAAGTGATTTTGATCAAAATAATATCCACAAAAATTAGCACAATATAACAACAGAATTAAAACCACTGATGGGGATCAGGCAAACTTAATTCATCTTTTGTGATCAGTAAGAGGATCCAACACATCACAATAGAGACTGATCTATAGAAATCCTTGACCTAAAAGATACAGGCTTCAATGCTAATGCTGGTAAACATAGTATAGTAATGGTATAGAAAATAGAAAATGTCATGGATGAATAATGATGGTACAGTACAGTAGTAGCATGGATGGAAAATGTCATAGTATGTAGAGAGTTTCTCCATTGTTAAAGGTACAATTATTGTGCTTATTTTAAGTTCAAGGAGGATCTTCATTGTACTGTGAAATGTTTGCCAAAACCTTGAAATGAAATAGTCATTAAATATTGAGTTAAAGAATTAAATGTACTACAAGAGAACCTCCGTGTACCCTACCCTAATTTTATGAATCACACTCTATGTAAAGTATGTAATCTTATTCTTATAAAAATTTAAAATTTAAAATTATGAGATATAAATTATTTATATATAAACTCAATATTTATTAATATTTTGTGGTAAATTCCTTTTTTTGTTATTCTTTCAGGTTTTTAAAATTCATGTACGGAAATCCCCAACTGAAAATTGGTTTGTCTTTCGTCGCTATACAGATTTTGTCAGATTGAATGATAAGGTATACTACATTTTTAAACAGTCAAAATAAATTTAAATTACAAGTGTTTAGTAGAATACATTCAAGTATTGTATTGTAGTTTCTCAGATGGTATCCACTCAGAATGGGTGTGTGAACTCTGGGGTTTCTAGGTAGATTATACAGTGTTATCCATTGAACGTGTACAGCTTAGTGTAAATCTGATAAATTCATACAATTCCCTCTTGCTGTTACTGAGCTTAATTTTAGCCAGTGACCTCAGGAAACATCTGGACTTGTGATTTTAAATCCCCTGATATTAAATTATAAATATCTTTTCACAGTATGTTGTAGACTACCTTTAAGCTTGCAATTTATGGCTGTGAATTATGGCTGTCAATTATGTTTTTTTTTTAAGATTCCCCCATTCTAATTTTTATCCCTTAAAATATTTGTTTCTGCTAAGCCAACAAGAAGTAATTTTCTCAATCCCATCATGTTCATCAACTTTCTATAGCACTGTTTAGACAGGTTAGCACTAGTAGTGAATTTGGTTTAGTGTTTTTTTTAATGATGTTAAAATTGCTAAAAAATACCACGAAATTTGATAGAAACATGCTGGTAGTGGTAGCTTATAACGTTCATTTACTATAGTGTTTTCAAACTAGTGATTTTCGCTAATTAATTCTATGTATATTTGCACAATATGTATCATCATAATTGTTAAGTCTCTGTGTTTTACTGTCTCAATTGATTGTGTGCAAAAGTGAATGGTTATAGGAATGGCAGTATTAAATGATAGACCACAGTGTAAATGATAGCCAAATGTTACGCAATTGTTTCTAATGAGTTGTAACATTCTTATATTTCCATGAATTCTTTTCAAAACCAGCCACTTTTTAAACCAGCCATCTTTGTTTTTTTTTCTTGACACTTTGATTTAGCGGATGAAGTTTCCCTTTTTATTGACTTCATGATTTTGAGAACGATATCAAGTCAGGGTTTAGCTCGTATTTCAGTTTTCTGTTGTTTCCGTTTTGGGAGCATTGACGTAGTCACGTGTCATAGTGTACACTAATTTTTTTTTTAGATAAATGGGGAGATTTGGCTTACAGTAATTATATTTAAACAAGCTAAATTATCCGTCTCATAACATTGACCTTTGACCTGTGACCCATCATCGGCAGTTCTGGTCTGAACCTACATGCTTCCTCGAAGTTTGGCCAAGATGGTACCAAGGACTAGCGAAAAACAGTTATTTGACCTATTAGCCCAGTGACCTTGGCGTTTCCAAAAATGAACCCCTCAAGGTCAACTCCGCAGTGAACCTGCATCAACCCACCAAGTTTAATAGAGATCGGACCAAGAACCTGGGAGAAGTAGAACAACAAACAGACAAACAAACATTAATCAAGTTATAGTATAATGTGCAGTACTATTGATGGGGACAAACAACCCCATTGTCTTCAACCTACTGTACCCTCAAGTATACAGTATTTCAAGACCATTCATACACAAAAGAAACTAGACTCCCACAGAGCCGTGGTTCCTATTTAACTTTAAGCCAGTGTTTCGTTGAGTTTTTAAAATCCCTTTGTAAGATTTCTTTTTGTGGTGTTACTCTAAAACGAGGTAGTTATCATGGCGAAACAGATTATGACTATAATTAATTGTCATACAGTAGAGAGGCTAGACTTTTACCATAGGGAAAGAATTTGTCACCTGGCTGAAAAATCCATCAATATTTTACTATTATCAAAATGTAGTTTTTAAAAGGCTAGAACACTAGATTACCAACACTACATGTATGCTAAAATGCGTAACTATCGGCTATTTGGAAAATCACGTTTACCTGATTACAGTTTATTGTGATGTCATCGTAACAGAGTCGCATACACCATAATCTTGAAAAACAACTTTGAAAAGTTCCTATTGTGTTAAATGGGAAATAAAAGCAATACATGACGCGTCTAAAATAGGTCTTCAAGCATGATACCTTTACCATTTGATATGCATACCTTTACCATTTGATATGCATACCTTTACCATTTGATATGCATACCTTTACCATTTGATATGCATACCTTTACTTATAATTATACTCATTGATCAGTGTAGATGAAGTTACCATGACAACATCTTGGGAAGTATGGTATGGTATTGATACCATCAGTGTAACAAATTCAATTACTGTCTGTCTGCCAGCTTCTCTTGAGAATGTCAATTAGAATGCAGTGACTAGACAATACACGTTAGGAACAATAACTGGATGACAAATGCAAGGGTAGCTGGTGGTAAGGAGGGTCTCTCCTAAACCCAATACAGGATCTTGGTTGTAGCATAAATACAATTCTGCAAAAATTTACGTCTAACCTCACATAAGTAATTATGAATACTCAGTACAGCAGTTCACAATACTTACTGTACATACAAAATATAATTTGTAAGTTGTTCTCGGGTTGAACAACTTGCAATTTTTTTTGTAAGTATTCTCAACTTTACTGAATATTCTGTACATTTACATGTCATATTTGGGCAAAACAAATTGTGCCTAAATATTCTACCTGACCGCAAAAAAATGATACCCGCTGCTTTTCTAGGCTCAAATTCTGTCTCTAGTCACAAAGTGCAAGCTTGGAGGTCTAGTGGTGTGGGTGCCAGGATAGAAACCTGGAAATTGTTGGTTCAAATCCCAGTGCCCGAAAACATGAGTATTCTCAACTATACTGAGTATTTACATTTACATGTCAGATCTTGGCAAAACAAATTATATCTAGTAACCTCGCCTATATGTACTGTAGTTTAATAGTAAACATCATTGTAGTTAAATAGTAAATAAATAATAGTTTGTGTTGAAATGCAGTTGCTAATATTGTCAGTAGTGTTTCATGACTTTTTAATACTAAGAATCCGAAATCAGGTCACTGCCACATCATAGTTAACAAATGAAAAAATCCAATTATTATTTTATGAAAGTAATTACTATTTGCTATTCGATATTTTCAGTTGAAGAAATTATTTCCGTCTTTCCGGTTAGCGTTACCGCCCAAGAGATGGTTTGGTGACAATTATGATCCCAACTTCCTTGAGGATAGGCAGTTGGGATTGCAAGCTTTTATTAACAACATCACAAGCCATAAAGATATCATACAATGGTTTGTATATTTTTATTTTGTTACCTTTTTGACTTTTAATAAGTTGTGACAAACACATAAACACAAACAGTATTTAATTAACTACTATAATATGACCTCCAAAGTGTTAGTTGACCCCTATAGCATGGAGGAAAAAACCTCCAAGAAACCGCCAAGAAACCTCCATACCTAGACCTATGATGATTACCCCAGATCATATCAAGGCCTATGAGATGCTAATTACTGTACGACTGTTCCACATAACGAGAAACAACAACTATCAAATATCATGCATATACTATATACCATGTGCATAATTTCCAGGTTTTATCCAAAAATATGGAATATCCTTAATTCCCAGGTCTTGGTAAATTTAAAAATATGGAATATTCCTGTGAAATCCACAATTATAATCAGACTAATCTGATATTATAATATTCAATTATTGAGTTTAAAATGGGACAAATTCAAGGATATTAGCAATTGTGACTCATGTAGGGCTTTAAACAGCAAGGCTCATTTTGTAAATTAACCATCAAAGGTGATAAGGTAATATTAAGTAGCCATCCTAATCAACGTTTCACATTAATTTTCTACTGTTTACCTTACAATACAATCTCATAATTAAAATTTGTCTGTAAAATTTCAGTTAGACTAACCTTTCTTTTAGCAAATTGTTTCATTCATTGCCTATTTTTCTGGCAATGATGGTTTGAATTTTTAAAGAATACTTTTCTATTAGAGTATGAAAGTATAATGCATACTTCAAGCAATGAGATGCATGCCATTGTGACAGGATTCAATATTTCAACATAAATTATGTCATCATTAGGAATCATTCTTGATGATGAGATAATTTATGTTGAAATATTGAATCCTGTCAGGATGGCGTGTCTCTCATTGCTTGGAGTATGCATTATACTTTCTTACTTGAATTTTGATTAGCGGACCATTCGGAGTATTAGAGTATGATTCTATTAAGCATTATCATAACATTAACCTATTAAAATATTGATAAAGGAGGCAATATGACTTGAACTGCAAACCATTCAATTGGCTATATTAGGTAAACATCATGTGATGACAGATAATGTACTGGGCCTGGCCTTACATGTTGTATTAAGTTGAGTGTTTTAAGTGGTTCACATGTACAATTCAGCTGTTGCGTAATTAGTTTCATTGTGCTTAATACTATACATTTGCTTGTTATGAAAATGACATGAATAAAGCATTATGCTAGCACTTTAATGTTAACTTAAGATTATTTAAGATAAAGAAAGCAGACGGATATTAAACAGTTAGGGAGTCATTTTAGTATCAGAGTAGAAATAGACTACTTAGTCTATTCAGTATAGAACCATCTACTTCTGTAGCATGATTAGTACCTATTTAGTAACTATACTGTAGTGGCAGTAAAGCTCTCTACAGGATTTCACACAAAGTAACAAAATAGTGTAACCCATATACCTGTTAAATGTCTACCCAGTCATTTAAGTTAATCAATAGGTGTGTGCATTGTAAACAATATTGTATAGAGGAAAGACAGGATAGATAAAAAAAGGGATTAGCATTGTGTTGGCAGACTTTTATCTGTCAGGTATTGTACTGCTAGTAGTATCACTGATAAGGGACTGTGTCAAAATTATCCAGCTGCAGTTACGACAGAAATTTCATTAACAGTATTAGTATTACGGTATCTGAAAGAGAATTACTGAAAAAAAACAAGAGACAAGATGAGGTTTTTTTTGTTTCAATGCTGTCACCAAAGAAAACATAGGGGCACTAGGTTATTGGTACAATAAATGTGGCTGAGCCAAGGCAAATGAAACATAATTTGCAAATGCTAGTTTTCCACAATAGACAAAAAATTAAAGATTATCAATTTTTTCAAATTTTATTTTATTTCTCAGTTCTACAGTTCAAACATTCAACTTTTATACTACCTTAACAATTTTCAGATATATGATCAAAAAGTGTTTTAAAAATGCAATTTAAAATGGCCTTGCTTAGGCAATGTACACTGATAAACAATTTCAAATGCAGTTTTCTGAAAACTTACATTTTTAAATGTTGGAACTTCGATTGTTCATAACTTTGCAAGGAAACACCATATGAAACTGATTTTTTTTGCATATTAAAGATAATAATGTGCAGTTTTATAATCCATAAAAAACTCAATTTTCAATTTTCCGACATGTCTCATTTGGCTTGGCTCTGCCACAAATACAATATGCGTCATAGCAATATATTACTGCAGAAACTGAAGTAGATTAACTTTAACATGAACCTTAATCATTAGTTTATCTACAAGTGAATTTTTACCAAAAAAGCATTTGGTTGGGGTAGGTAAATGCAGTGCTATCATTCTTTGCTTTGATAGTTGAATATATTTTTATAAAGTAATATTTCTCGAATAATGTATTAAAATAAAATATTTCCTAGTAAAACAATTCTGAACTTGAAAAATGCAGGTAGTTGACATAAGCTTACAAGTTGGTTAATGCTAGACAATTTCAAAACAAGATTTTATCACAGGAAATTAAGCTTTCAGATTCACAGATCAAGTGTTGATAACAAAGCATGGAGGAAATGTATGAAGTAAGACACCAATTAGGAACAGCAAAAATATGCATATTGTTTACTAATTAATAACATAATTGTTATACATTCCAGGTGTAAACACAAAAAAGCCATAGCAAAAAATATGCATATATTTTGCTGTTAAATAGAAAATATTAGTAGATTTAATTCAAGATTCAAGATTCAAGAAAACTTTATTGTCTTCATATCATAACAACATATAAAGAAATTCTGGCTGTACAGC
>JAOTQE010061770.1:0-18507 GCA_025631205.1 Nesometra sesokonis | reverse complement strand
ATCTTTAACCTTAACCTATAACAAAAACTAGCATAGGTACTGTACGGCAAGCCTGCTTCAAACGGCCACCCGGAAACAAACAGCAAAACATATTTTTTTAAAAAAATGAATTTTAAAAGGCCAAGATTTTCTAAAATTTCAGCACTCTTTCTGTTTTTGTAGTTTCATCTTAAAAAGGAATTCGCTATATTTTTTCCGGCCCGAAATTGCATGTTCATTTCCAAGTGACCAAACAATCTCTATCTAAAAAATAAAAAAGAACCCACAGAAAATCCACCATATGGCTCAAATACATAGGACTTATGATGATAAAAATTATCCTTGATAGCCCATCTCATCTTTGTCAAAGAATCCAGTATCGTAGCTGCTAAAATGCTGTAGTAGGGAAAAAACAATATCACGTGTTGTTTATAAAAAAGATCAATTTCGTGAAAAGGTTTTTAAGATTTTTTTGCAGTTTAAAGAGGAGATGGTACACCTTCCTATTTTAAAAATATATATTGGGTAAACTATCCTCCTAAACAATACATGACATTTTTTCGACAAAAACCAATGATGATACTAAGTACAGCCAAACATGTCCAAGTCGAACCAATCTTTCAGGTCAGACCGACTAGTCTTCCATCATTTACTGTAACAATCCTAGTCTCCCTCAATACTACCTTCGACTTGCATTCGACCTAGGCAAGCTTGACTGTATATAAACAAACATCTAATTCAGTGACACATCACCTCCTCTTAGGTTATCAGAATATGTGGCAGAGCCAAACCAAACGAGACGAGTCGCAAATGCTAGTTTTACACAACAGGCAGACATTTTAAAATGGTCATTTTTTTTTTTAATTTGATTTTATTTAAAAAACATACAGCTCATACATCCAACCGGCATACCACCTTAACAATCTTCAGACACATGATCAAAAAATGTTTGATGCAATCCAAAATGACCCCACTTAGTCAAACAAACAAATTTAAAATGCAGTTTTCTCAAAATTTGCATCTTAAATGTTCGAACTTTGATTGTACATAACTTCGCAAGGAAACATCGCATGAAACTGATTTTTTTTTTGCATGTAAAAGATAATAATGTCTAGTTTTATATAACTAATATAACTATACAAAACTCAATTTTCAATTTTCCGAGTTATATCCCATTCGGTCCGGCTGCGCCACATTTGTCGCTGAAACCCCACTCCAACCCCTTAAAAATTCTTCTAAAGACTGATAAAACCTCTGGAATTCTCTCTATATACTTATTTTATAAACAATTTGGAAAAATCCCGTGGAAAGGAGGGGGAAGAATCTAAGGAGAAAGAATTTTATTACAAACTTGCTATTATAAAGCAGTTGATGTTTGGCACTAGCAAGTTGAATAACTTCCATTTCAAACGTACTATTCTTAAAGAAGAAATGATCTGTCTGAACACATTACGATTTTTTTTTGTTTGCAGCGTGTCCCTTTTGGACCATCGTAGATGTGACCCTTGTGAAGGTACAACACCATGTCACAGGCGCACTGAGCACTATGGTAGTAGACACCTGCGCTATAAAAGTTTTAAAATTATTATTCATTATAATGTACTGAGGGTCCCTAATAGTCAGCTGCGGCTGGATGTGGAGCACTTTCATAATTTTTTTAAAAAGAAAATTTAACAAAATGTAAGAGGTCGTCACACATTTTTTTTATTATTTGTTGATATTCCTGTGTGTAAACAAAGGGTGTACTATGTAACTGTATGGTTTATATTTGTAAATATTTAGATCTATGTACTATATTTAGAATGACAAAATAAGAGGGGCGTAACCAGGATTAGAAGGGCGGTGCTCGAACTTGGGTTGGGTAAAAAAAAAAAGAAAAAACACCACCTATTTTTTCCTGCAATTACCCCATTGGTACGGTCTTTTAGTGTCATTATGATCCTGTGGTGCTTTTGCATAAAGTATAGTCATTTTTTTCTGACGGCCCAAATTTTCAAATTTATAGCCTAATTTTATTGTTTTCCCTCGAAACAGGGGGTTGTACTCGAGCACCCTTAGCACCCCCCACCCCCACCGGATGCACCACTGAATTTAGTGACGACTGGCAATTTAATCTCTAGTTAGATTATGGTTCTTTGGTGTAGGTAAGGATAACTATCGTACGACCTGGCAAACGCTCAAATGCAACACTGCTAATGGATGGATACTCTGTAGTCTCTATACCCTGACCAGGTGTTAATGCAAACATTAGTAATAACATGTAAATGCACCTTCATGGCTGCTGGAATGGCGAAAATACTGTACATTCCAGTAGTTGGTCGTTCATTTGTCCAACGATGGCATGATCGAAGATCTAAAGATACAATTACATTTGTTATCAAGGCAATTGCCTTAGCCTTATGTTATATAAGCAAGTGACAAATCCAACAATAACGGATATTACTGAAACCAGGCCCGTATGCTGGAGTGACCACTCCTCCATGTTGAAGTCCACCTAAGCTGGCAAAATTTGACAATGCACCGAGAAATGTTTATTTACCTGCATTTGTACTTGTCCTCTATATTACATCTGTTGTATTTAGTAATTTAATTAAAGCTTGAATCCAACGGTGTCTTAATACACGTTATGCTTTGATCAAAAAAACTCACACTATACACTATTTGGCCAGGAGCGCTGCCAGGGGGCTGGGGTGGCGGTTCCTGACCTCTCTAAAATTTTGAGAAAAAATTATCTTCCAGTAGAAAATTGATAATGTGAAGAAATATCCTATTGCATTAATTGTAATCCAGCCATCGTTAATATGCAGACTGGTACTCAAATTTGCAAAATCTATTTCAATACCTGTTCAAATGTCTGTATAAAAGACGATATCACCCCATCACCAAATTACGGAAATGTCTCTGAAATCTGAAGTCCACACTTGTTACAGTTAGCATTTTGGGGTAACAATATGTATAATTATCTTAGATTCTCATGCCTTCAATCCTTGGGGTGGGCAATCCCGTTGCATTTTTAATGGTGAACTTCCTTTTATAGCAACCAATATTCGCGTGAACCCCCTTATAGTGACTCCAATACGATATCTAAAAGCCCCACAGTCCTTGAATGGCTTGAAATTAAATTAAAAATAGTGTCAATTCCTAACATCAAGAGATACTACATATTCTATATATTGTCTCACTTCAGCCCAACATGATGAGGCTGAGGTTAGTGTTTTCTTTTATACCAAATCATGCCTAAATTGTGTTAATTGTGACCCTTGAAGCTCCGGGCGTCTTGGTGTCATTATTCTAAAGTTTTCTCTCATGTCAGCAGCAACTATGGGACTAAGGTGGGTGTGGTTTTAACTCTACATTCATATGGTTAACCATTCATGTCTCAATTGCGTTAATTTTTGAAATTTTAAAAAAGCATTTACAACACAAGAGTGGCACCATTTCCATCATCTAGATGTGCCACATTCTAAAATGTTTGCATTTCAACCCAGCAAATAATGTGTGTTGTTTTCTTTAAGTGAAGATATATTCATACTTCAGTTATGTTAAATTGAAGCACTTTAAAGTGTTAATGTTTTTAATGTTTAAGAGTGCCATTTCCCGAGCATCTAGAATATTCTAAGGCTTTTGTAGTGTCTCCTCATTTCCCCCAATGAATATTGGTAAACTACACTCCTGTACAATGCACCCTCATGTCTGGATCAGCTCCTGCCAAGAATCCCCCTTCAAACAACCAAGATTACGAGCTTGAGAGGTGCCACATTGTAAGTGGTAACCAGGATTGCGATTTCTCCAGATTGCTTGCAGTAACAGATCAACGTTGCCTCTTAGGAGTGTCATACAGCCGCTTTGCATATCTAATAGTCCATATTGCCATTAAAATTAAAACTGACAATTTTTTTTTCCGGATGAATTTTAGGGTGGCTTAGGCCTGTTAATCTCTCTCTAAATCTGCATGCGCATAAGGGACCGACTGACTGACCACACTACGAGATGACTATAAAACTGCCTGCTAAATTTTAAAACAAATGGAACTTTAAAAAATAGCATATTAAACTGCAATAAAAATCGATCACAAAGAAGATAAACAGATCGACGTAAGTATCAACCAAACAAGGGTAGGAGCAATTTGTTTTTGTGGGAGGGGGAGGAGGGACGCACCCGGCTCACACCGCCCCTAAAATCGGATACGTTCAGTTGCATCCCTTTATATTACGTTCACCCTATCTAAAGCCAACCCTCATTTTTTCTTTATTTAAAATTGGAACACGCCCACCTCGATCGGAATGCGCATCCACTCACCCCTCCCCCGCCACACACACAAGCGTTAGTAACTGAATCCTAAATCTGCCCCTACATAGAAGGAACGAAGTAGTCCCGCATTTACTAATACATGCCTAAATTCGGTAAGACCCCCGTATAAAGTAGGTCCAGGATTTTATCATATTGAACACGGTGAGCCTGTCTCACAGGCCTTACGAACTGGTGTATTCAAGGCGCTATTGACATCCCATACTCACTTATTTTAGTTTAGCCGTCGTCTATTAAATAAGTGAGTATGGGACGTCTATAGTGCCTTAAACAGATCTAGCAATAAAAGTGAATAAACCAGACCGTAGGCCTGTGAGACAGGCTATACGGTGTACTGTATACAACAGGTATTGTCAGATTTAGCTAATTCCGGGGTTTCCCCGTAACAAGTGTAAAGGCTTTATAAAAGTTTAACAATTAGTGCAGAATATGCCATTTCTATTGATGTTGACAATGAGCCCAGCATAGTTTATTGAAGTTGTTAGCGAACAATAAGTAAGTGAACAAAGATTGAAACAAAACAGTCGAAATGTTTTCACACTGAACAAAACGTTACCTTTATTCTATAAATATATTGAAGATTATTCTAGTATTATTCTAGTATTATTCTAGTATTATTCTAGTATTATTATCAGTTGTTGGATTAGTAGTACATACAGTAGTTGTTTTATTTCTAAAGATATTGCACTTGTCATGCAATACTTAACTTGTTAATAATGTCATTGAAATCATTTGAAAAATTAAACGATTTCAAATGAAGCTTATTTTTAGACTATAAGCGTTGATAATGTTAACCACGACATTTTCATTTCTAAACTGTTATTCTATCAGAGTTATTTCTTTAAAATGGTTTAAAGAATTAATATACAGTGTTATACTATATAAAAATTGAGATTGTCTATTTCTATAAGGTATCCCCAAAATGATGCACATGCAAATCATGAATAGGAATACACAATAGGCGCATGCTCAAATAATGTTAATTTGGGTTATGGTATGAGTGTTGACATTAGAGCGCTCTCAGCAAATTCTCGTATCACTTTCAAAAAATTATTTTAACATAACGAAAATATAATAAGATGTGGTATTTTCTTTCGTTATCGAATGTATGGCTCTAATGAGCGTCGTTGCTCTATTGAGCGTCGTTACGTAACACCAGGTTAGGGGAAATCCATAAATGATGTCACACTCAAGGGAGGGGGGAAGGTTTCCTCAACTGTGACAACTTGTGAAAAAAGGGGGGGGGGGTCAGTTAGTCGTGACATCACAATTGTTATCTTTTCAAATATATCATTACCGTACTCTTCCACGTACAGTATAAGGCCTGGCCACAAAAATCGGCAAAATTTAGAGGGGTGGGCCTATACTCGAATGAAATATGAAAATTGAAAGCACTTTTACGAATTCTAAAGTAGGTCAAATCGGAGTGTTTATTTTCGAAAACTTTAACGTTTGTGACGTCATTTTAGGGGAGGGGTGTCTAACAAATTTTGTGACAAGGGGAGGGGGATAAAGAAATGCCAAAATTTGTGTGACATCATTTATGGATGGTCCCTTACGTTCCCGTGCTCCAGGCGAGTTTAGAACATAATAATAATGTTTCACATTGTGTCATGCTGTTTATTTACATTATATACGTCTATTTTATATTTTTTAATAAACGGTAGATAAGGAAAAGAAATTATTAGTAGCTTTCTTGATCGTAGGAACGTGTACACAGAATGTGTCTAAAACTAACCGATCGAGCAACCGACTAATCAACCAATGGTATTTTCAACAGACATTGCTTAAGAAAATGCCTGGTAAATTTCAAACCAATTACAGTAGTATGAATTGTCGGGACCGACCGACTATTAATAATAACATAATGGAGACCAGCAGCTGTTCCCTGGACAGACAGATAGCAAGACAAGCAGTATAGATTTGTATAAAAATCAATATAGTTTGTATATTCAGGTTTATTGTTTTATTTAGTCATTTAACTTTTTTTTCTATAACTGATATTCATATCAAATTGTTATACTTCAATAATATTAAATTGTTTATTCAAGTGTGAATTCGAAAGATCACGTTAAAATCAGGAGGATTAGACTGAATATATTAATGTGATTAGGTATTCGTAATGTGGATTATAAACAATGTAGTTTTTCGTTTCTTTGTATTATATGATGGACATATTTATGTACATATATAATTTTTCGATTTATTTATTATTGAGTCGCCTATGTGATACGGAAATAAATTAAAAAAAATATAATAGCATTATGGTTAAAACAGAAATAAATTTATTTCCTCCTATAGCTCCATGGTTTGAATTACTGAGGTCTGGTGATCACATTTCATTGGTTGATAATGACGTAATCTTCAATAATCAATTTGATTGGCTAGAACTAATTTTAATTTAGAACAACATGTGATGTTTTAACAGTTGTTTCAAATTTCTAGCTATTGATGTTAAAGGATTCCACAGTCTATCAATTATTTTGGATTTTTGTTCAATTTAGAACTGTAAGGTACGTAGTCGTATTATAAGTCCCATAAACGAAATTGATTTTTAAAATGTGGGTTGCTTTAAACTTGTTTTTGAGTAGCCATTTTTACCGCGTTTTCTGCAATTTTATTTTGTTTTTTATCCCTAATTTTTGGATAATGTAATGCAGTACTTTAAAATAAAGAGTTTACGCAACAGGACGGTGACGTGATAGAACTTATTATAATTTAGAACAACATCTGATATTTTAACAGTTGTTTCAAATTTATATCTATTGATGTTAAAGGATTCGACAGTCTATCAATTATTTTGGATTTTGGTTCAATTTAGAACTGTAAGGTACGTAGTCGTATTATAAGTCCCATATACGAAATTGATCTTTAAAATGTGGGTTGTTTGGAACTTGTTTTGAGTATGCCTTTTTTACCGCGTTTTCCGCAATTTTATTTTGTTTTGTCTCTAATTTTGGGATAATGTAAATGCAGTACTTAAAATAAATGGTTTACGCAACAGGACGGTGACGTGATAGGACAGCGTTCTGTGCCCAATGGAGCGTGACAACATAAACAGGCTTACGCATCGCGGAGAACTAACCCTACATCTTACTCTCGACTAAAATACATTTTCAATTACTGAAAGCTTCATTTTTATGTTAAAATGCAACATATTGAGGATACTCAGCAACCCGTGATCTTGGTAACTGTTTAAACCAGTCATCATAAAGACCTAGATTGGGTCTCAAAATGGTCAGAATGCGCAATTTATATTTGCTCTAATAGTGTAAATAATATGCATAATTACTAACAATTTAAGACAAAATTCAAGTTTCCGTGACCATTGGTTGCCAATATACATTCATTCTAGGCAAATAAATTCAAGGTCAAATATGGCTAGTCTACTCTGCGATAAACTTTTTGATTTGCTTAGTGCATAGAAATATGCATATTTTGAACAGTTTAAGAAATTCAAGTTTCTGTGACGACTGGTTGCCAAGATATCTATATTTTACGCAAATGAGATCAAAGGTCAAATATGACTATTTCAATTCACTTTTTCATTAAAGTGATTAGGAATATTCATATTCTGAACAATTTGAAATAAAATGGATGTTTCTATGACCACTGGTTGTCAAGATGTGCACTGTGAAGTGAAGGTCAAAGTAGAAATGGCATTTCCTGTCATGTTGTAAAAAGTTTGCCATTAAAATGAATATAGATATGTATATCCTTAACAAGAAGGTGTGAACAAAATCGATAAAGTACTAGAATCGAAAGCGGTTCTCAATCAAAAACCAGAATTCCTTAACCTGAAAAGATGTGAAGGCCCCTTTAAGTAGATGTGTATTTTATGTTTAGAGTAATATTCAGGCTTGGATGTGGGAGGTGTCAATATACCTTAATAATCTAGTAGTGTAATTGAATTAGTGTCTCTGAAGGACATAGCCCCAGTTGGTTCTTACAGTGTTTGAAATTTTGAAGTAAATCAATACAATAGTTTTTGAGTGCAGCCAGGCAGCCAGACACATAGACATACCGACAGAAATACATACAGGGAGAAATAAATAAATACAGGAGCTCATTGCACTGTACCCTATTCAACATTGGGTAATATAAACTACCTTCAATGCACACAGAAAAATAAACAGTATTATTGAGTATTGTTTCTCAGGGTCAGGATGTTTGGCATTTTAATGATTATAGCTAATAGATAGGAAGCAGAATATATCAAAATGGCAGGTATGTTTAGTTTCTAAGAGAGGGCAATAGACATAAAATCATATAGATTAGAATCCAGAATTCATGTGGTAAGGTGGACCAGCACCAAACCGCGGGAGGACCTAGATACGGGTGGTTCTGACATTGTCTGAAAATTTGAAGTAAATCGGCCCAATAGTTTTTGAGATACGGATGCAGACAGACAGACAGACACACACACACACACAGACAGACGCAGCTCATTGCAGTACCCTCTCCCCACTACAGTGGGGCGAGGGTAATAAGCGAAGTAAGCATTTACAAGTTTAACGATATTTTATTTCAGTTTTAATGTTAATATATTATCAGTTGATTCTTTGTGTCACATGTAGATATTGAAAATGACACCCTAACAATGCCGGTTATTATAAATGTTATATAGAAGACCAAAACACAAACAGTCACAAAGGACCAGACAGAGAAACAGACAGACATTTTGAAAAGCTGTTTATAGAGACGCTTTCCGGGTCTAAAAATCCTAGCTAAAGATTATGATAGCCATACTGTAAATGGAATAAATGTTATAACGCAACTGCCTTTCAAGGACGAATAGATTTATGAAGTCTAACCAGGTTCATAGTCCAATACCAGGAAGTGGTGGTTATTTTGATTATTCACTTGTTTTTCTCTAGTCGCCTCCAGATATTGTAACAAAAGTAACTTGAAAAATAACCTAAACTGTTAATTTACATTTAGTCATGTTGCAAAATAATTGTTTGCTTGGTTTTTTTAATATCTGGGCCAACAAGTTAAGCGTTGTGTAAGCTTTCTGAATTAATAGTTTGGCGGCCAAACGTGAGACCCTAACATCGAGTACATCTATTTTTTTAAATTTTCTGAATTATGAGGTACTGTAGCATAATACCAAAATCTGGTTTTGGCGGCGCGTAACTGTTGAGGAATTCCTGTTAGAGTGCGGTTTCCAAAATTGTCGCCAATAACCTTGGACTCTCTATATCACTGATCGTAGAGACTTGATTTTGATTTCAAATTGTTTGTAATAAGCTGTAATAGAAATGTTTCTCCACAAATGACCGGAAGTGCCATTTCTACCACATTTGATCTTTGACACATCTCCATTACCACTGGGTGCATTAATTCGAAACTGATCACAAATCGTTCAGGACATGCACGTTTATATTTACCTCAATGAGAAATATTTTCAAATAATGATCAGGAACATTGTTTATGACCTTTGACTTGTTTAATACATCATTCTTAATTAGCCATTAACATTAATTGCAAAGTAGTTATTTTATCACTATTCATATATTCACACTTAGGTCTTAAATTGTTTAGAACATGCATGTAATGGAATACTTGTCCAAATATGACTGGAAATGCCATTTATGGTACATTGGACTTTTGACGCCCATAAAATCATTTCGCCGTAACTACTGGACGCATACATTCGAAATTGGACGCAATATGAGGAGGAGGACATGCAAGTTCATATTTACTTTATTAAGAAATAATTTAAAATAGGCCTAATGATCGGAAACCTACTTTTAGACTTGACATTGTACTATAATACAGTATAACCACTCGTAACCACTGTGACTAAAATTTCTTAGTACTTTTACAGTCAATTTTCTTGTGCTTCTTGATCCTTCTCATCGCTCGAATCCTCACTTTTACCCGTTTATTAAAGCCAGATGAACATTCCATTTATTCTTGAAACCATCTTTTGAGCAACCACAAACTATGTGCAAAGTATTTGTGACTTGACACAGCATTTCTGACCCTGGAATAATAAAAAAGGACTATGCATCAGAGGCCTTTGTACTGCATTTAGCATGTAGAATAAAGCATTACCGCGATGGGTCCCTTTGAAGTAGTTTTCCAGGCCTACAGTGCTCCAAATCTTAGCCTTAAGTGCTCGCTTGACATTGAGTTCAAGAGCTTCGTCAGTGAGAGTTTTTTTTGTCAGTGTAGGGAGTTTGGTAAATAATGTTGCACTGTGTTCTTTATCCGCAAGAAAATCGGTCCGTAGAATGTCCGGAGCAACTCAGTACAGGTGCTTGTCACAGGTGTAAATATACGCACTTTCCAGCTTCTTAAAAGTAAACCTTCAAAATCACACACAGGTGTAAATATAAGCACTTTCCAGCTTTTTTAAAAGTAAACCTTCAATATCACACATTTCAATAAACATTGTTAACAGATCTAATGGGATCTTATTGGTCAGAGGTATATAAGTAATTCTTGTCTTCAATTTCTTACTCTGTCCAGTTACCTTAGATTGTCTTGTATTGTATTATCCATAATCAAAAGTAGTAGGTTCCACAAAACTTCCCTTGATGAAGTGAAAATCGTCCTCTTGACTCTTGTAAAAATCACTTGATGGGCACAATACATTAGTAGTAGCATACCAAATGATGAAAAAAAAATCAACATTGACCAGTGGATTAAATATGCAATTGTAAACATCAGTGCCAAAATTTTTCTTGTATTGCATAATTCAGTAATTTCCTTGAATAACTCCATTGAACAAGATGTCCCCTTCATGACATTACTTCTGTATTAAGTTTTTATTTACATGATATATTTCTTTAAAATGCTCAACACATTACAACATCTATACAGTACGTCAAAGGTCAACAAAAATCAGAAATGGAATTTTATTTAAAGTAAATATTTGGTAATATTAAGCATGAATCCATATGTGAACAGTGAAAAAAAAACTATTTCCAATTAATGTTAACAGGTAATTAAGAATGATAATGATGTATTAAACAAGTCAAAGGTCATAAAATATGTTCTGAACATTATTTGAAAATTATTATCATTAAGGTTAATATACACTTGTATGTCCTGAACGATTTGTGACCAGTTTAGAATCAATGCACCCATTGGTTATGGAGATAATGATGATTTGTGGTAAAAGGTCAAATGTGCCAGAAATGGCACTCCTGTTAATTTTGGACAAACATTTCCATTACAGCTAATAGAAACATGCATATTGCAAACAATTTGAGATCAGTGGTTACCAAGACATAAGGGTCCAATTTTACTGGCAGCCATTTTGGAAAACAAGAATTGCCCAACCGCGCACTGACAAAAACCTGATTTTTAGACCACAATACCTCATTATTCAGAAAATAAAGAAAAAACTTTATATGTACTCGATGTTAGGAATCACCTAGAATATCACGTTTGGCAGCCGGACTATGCATGATTACAGAATTCTTTTACCATGTGCTAGCCATAAGTCAAAAAGGGTTGAACTAGCTGGTACGATGATAGTGGTAACAACGACGGACCACTCACCAAGTCCTGGCCTTCAGTGCAATATTTGGGCGTAAAAGTTGTCTTCCATTAAGTACTCTACCATTAAGACACATCGCATGGATCATTCTAAAATATTTTTGTAAATTTTGACAAAACAGTCTGGAAGAGCGCAAATGAGCTTAAACAATTTTAAATACGGGATACACAAGGCCGATGGAGTTATGTTGGAAATCTAATTTAAGTGTGCAAAATTTCATGCAAATCCATCCAAAACTGGCGACACTGGACCATTTTAAATTTGTGTAACAAAATAAACAAGTCGACAAATATTTTATGACTTCATTTTTTGCAATAGTTTGAAAGATGTCGATACTATCAGAAGTCTTCACATTGTGCATTTTATTGAGCGTTGCTATGACAACACTGTCTTGTAGTCGCAACCAGAGACGAGAAGATGGTGAGATTATATTATCTATTTATTTCATTCATTTCATTTCATTCTTTATTTCGGAAATGTCATATCCATATCTATAATCGGCCTAAGCCTAAAAAATAAAAGGCAAACAAAGATCACTTACATCTATACATTTTTATCTATCTCAATAGAAATATGTAGTACACTACTGATGTATAACGTGTTTTGTAGATTTATACATACAAAATACCTCTCCATCTGTTATACATCTTAGAATGTAAGATCATATTTTGCAAACACATGCAACGAGAATATTTCTACTACTCAGCATGCGCTGTATGAAGCTGTAAACTGATTTTCGCATATACTCATTAAAAGATGGAACGCCATGATTGACAAACATCATGCTAGCACTACTGTTTCTAGAAACATTCAGAATTCTACGCAAAGCATAATTTTACATTCAGAGATCTTATGTTCTGTTGACAAAACAATATTATATAAGAATAGCATGACCGTACCTAGGAGATGCAAATGACTAGGTGAAAATGATCAAGAAATATGTCGTACTTACCGGCGGCGGACATCATCTGCGTTATCCGTTTTACAAAAAAAGAAAGAAAAAAATATATCAAAAAGTTTATTTCCCTAGTTTTGGTGTGCGCACGCACCGATCGCTATGCGTTCCGTTTTTAAAAAAACACGAAAATATCTTTTCTGTGTGTGTCATACTACTTTTTAAGTGTGTCAATTGATGCGTGATTATCAATTTGCAATACACATAAACCAGAGATAGAAACCAAGTCGATCAGTTAGACGAGGAAACGGCGCGCAACATTATAATATTTTAATAATATTTAGGCATTCATATTGCGCCAAGGCGCAGTGGACTAGATGTTGCACAGTCAATATCTTTCTACTCCCCTAAGGGTCACGTCTTGTCCTATGCAGCTACTATTATTAGCGCACATTCTTCTGTCCACGGCAGGGCTTGTGTATGGACCAGTACACCGGGGTAACCCCCTACTTGTCTCGAAAGATGTACTGGGTTCTTTATAGTGCACAAGAGCCGGTTTTTATACACTGGGCCTACGGTTTATAGTCCTTATCCGAGAAGACTTGTTCAACCACCAGAACCAGTGCGAGCGGGCCTCGAACCCGTGCTGTTATTTATGCATGTTCACGGTTTCCCTGCTTTAACCGCTCGGCCATACAACTCGCATCACTTTCTTTAAGGATATTAAAACAAATAATGGGTCGAGGCAATAAAGGGCTTTGATGTTGTATTTCATTTAATGTTTTAACAATTTAATAGATGATAGGCCTAACGATGCGCCTAACCCGACTTGTCCTGCTAACATTGAGACTTCAACGACCACGACCACAGCTAAAGTGACCTGGAGTGACACTACTGGCAGTGATCTATCAACAACTTGTACTCCATCTCCCGGTTCATCATTTAATGTTGGTTCAACTCGTGTTACGTGTACTGCGACCGATTCTTCTGGTGATTCTGGAAGTTGTTCCTTTTTGGTCAATGTAGTTGGTAAGTACAAGCTTCATCATCGTGTATATTCAATTATTCACTTAATAATGAGGATAACAATACCCCAATTTCCTTAACTCTCGAAAATAAGGTAAGTTTAGGGGGTAGGTAAGGTACCGTAGAGTAAGGTAAAGGTAATGTAAGCTAAGCTAAGGTGATCTGTGGTGGTGGTGGTGGTGGTGAGGGTTGTAAAGGGTAAGGTAAGGTAAAGTAAGATCAAAAAAAATATCAGCTAACAGTTGATTTACATTGAACTACTGATATCAAGATCCAGCCATAATTGCAATTCAGAAGTTAAGGGTAATGTTTGGAATTGCAATTTGTCATGTATTGGTTGCCCCAACCAAACCCCGCCACCAGGATCGGGCCACATTTTGTCCGATGTCAAGTGATGTGCCCATTTTTTGACTGTCTTTTGCGGGGGGAGGGGGGGGGGGGGGGGGCGCTTTTACCGTATTTTGCTTTATATTGTCTCATGCAAAGTATTTGAATAACTGCCTATGTGTGAGGATTCTGCTAGTGCGTGAACAAAAATTATTTATGCGTCAGACGTCCGAAATAAGCCCCAGTGCATGAGACTCACTCATAATGCGTGAGAGGTGGCATGTACGGTTTGAGGGCGCCACGTTAATGCTGGTCAGAATATTCTTGGCTACATAGACTGCTATATATTAATCTATGGTGTGTAATATGATTCGGTTATATTTGTTATTTAAAAAGGGAAATTAGCCTGGACTCCAAGCCTTCCAAGGTAAATATTGTAAAGGTATTTCCAACAAATAAAACAAAAATTGACATAAAGCGTTTCTTCACAATCCTATTCCACATCACAAGGTATGGTTAGTTTTTTACCCGCACCAACATGGCGCCCTCAAGCGATCGGAGAATTTCCGGAAAGGTGTAACTTTCTCTTTTTAATAACCTCTTACCCACTAAATTTGTCTGTTTATTAAATGGGATTAGTTAATGATCACACCACAGTTCGATGTGAATCCGAGTTTTTCGTCTAAAACTTAATCTAAACATTTGGTAGAACCCAAATATGGCGAGACGGAGACGAGTTCATTGATCCGAATGTCTCGCCCCTAGTGAGTTTTAACTTTAGTGAGTCTTATCTTTAGTGATAGTAGAAGGTAAGGAGTTTGAGGAAATTTGTCGGTCATTGATTGATATATTATTGACAACATGATCAGGCAGGCTATTACATCTCTTGTGTCAGAAGTGTTTATGGGTTATGTATGAAAAGTAAAAAAACACGTTTGAAGTCACTTCGATCTTTTCGTTGTTATTATTGAAGTATCAAACAGCCCTTGAAACAGAAGAGATTTTTAATAGCTAGTGTTGAAACATTGTACTGTAAAAAAACTGAAAAGATGTGTTAAAAATTGTTTAGTTTGAGCTGCCAAAGTTGCTTTCATATTGGTTTTCGATGTCAATTTGTTTTTGTACCAACGTTTAGGAAAACCTATTTTTCGAAAATATTGGCCTATGATATAAACGCAAATTATTGGTTAAAAATTTTTATTTGAGAACAAACATAACTGTTTAGGTAGGGGTACATTTCATGGTTGCCAATACTGTAACTTTTGTTTTAATCAAAAGATATGTAAGATTCTGATATTTCGGTAACATTTGTACTCAAAACAATTATCATTTCCTCAACACAATACTGTTGTTTTCAAATCGTAGATATTGGTAAACCTGAGGTTACATGCAGTCCCGACATCTACGTCGGTCATAGAAGGAATCATCAGTCTACAGTTGTTTGGAGTTATCCCGAAGTCAGCGACAATGCAGATGCCCATCTCTCGTCTGTTTGTAAACTAAGTAACTCACAAGAACCCCTGCCTTTGCCAGCAATGCTTTCCTCTGGTATATATACTGTTACATGTAGTGCTACTGACCGTTCTGGCAATACTGGTTACTGTTCATTTGTAATCAACGTAGTCTGTAAGTATAATCATACTTGTTATAATGATTTGGGTCACTAAATTTATTGGAGTTCTAATAAAGGCAAATAAATGTCCCTTAGAATCAGATTAATCGTTGTATAGAGCGTCGTAGAACAATTGTGGGTCTGATGGAAAATAAAAACATAGACAAATAATTACTCAGTGTCAGCACTCATCCCCAGTACGTTGGATACGCCCTGGTCCCTGGTCAATGTTAAGATGTAAAAGAACCGTCAGTTCAGTTACATCTCAATGATAAGGCATAGAAGGGAGTTTTCTGTTGACTTAGAGCTTTCAAAATATTTGTCTGTTATTGTAGGCCCCATTACCGTTTCTGTAATTTGTTTATTTTCTTGGAATTAGGTTAATCGTTATCAATTTATAGAGCGTTGTAGAACAATTGTGGGTCTGATGGAAAATAAAAACATAGACAAATAATTATTCAGTGTCATCACTCATCCGCAGTATGTTGGATACGCCCTCGTCCCTGGTCAATGTTAAGATATAAAAGAACCGTCAGTTAAGTTACATTTATTTTGATATACGGCGCTTTCGTTTTGTACAACGGATCGTTCTGCGACGGTACAACACACTGTCGGGCGTACGCAGTGTTCGTTCTCAGAATAGACTTGTCAATTTCATTATGACCAAGCTTTAAATGATGGTGAGTTGTAGACAGAGGATATTTACTTGAGAAGTAAGAAGTCAATAAATGTAAATTGAGACTTTAGACTTTGACCACAACAATTTCGATTTTGACGATTACAAAAACAAAACAAAACAGCAAAACACCACTATCCTACAGCATAGGCCTAGCGTTGGCTAAGGGCCTTAGGAATATAACCTAGCCTCAACTAACTACACTTGCACTCTTTAGGGTCTTGTAAATTTAGACCCCATACTGTAAAAAAATTCCGTAAATTTACGGAAAAAGTCCTGGCAGCCAGGATGCCAAGAAATCCCCGTAAATTTTACGGGAATTTGTATCTTTGTACAGTAAATTTTACGGACATTTTACTGTTACAGGATTAGTTTTACGGTAAATTGCCGTAAAATTTACGGAAAAAGCCCTAGTAGCCAGGTTACCAAAAAATCCCGTAAATTTTACGGGTAATTTTCCCGTAAAATTTACGGGATTTTCTTGGCATCCTGGCTTCCAAGACTTTTTCCGTTTTTTTACAGTGCGGCAATTTTTAGTTCCTATGCATTGCATGCATAGGGACTATATTGCAGTCATCTGATATGTGTGTGTGTATGTGGTCAAAACTTTGCCGACATTTTGGGTTTTTTTTGTCAAAATCGATAGATATTCGACCGCCTTGTCATCGTTCAGTAGCCCGTATAAACAACTTGAATTTCACTTAGTTTTGACCAGTCTCAGGTGTTCACGCTAGACTATGGGTTACAAAAGGTTCGATCCGCCGTCGTTTTCGGGAGGACGGTGAAAAACTACGAAAATTGTCGTAGATATTTCACGCCCGACATTCAGGGAGATTTGGGCATGCGCAATTAAGTATATTGTCATCATCGTCGCAGAACGATAGCTCCATAGTAATGATGTACAGAGGTAGGCCAACGAATTGACAAGGGGCATGTGTTCTTCATCCTACGTGGATAGTGCTATAATATCTTTGCGGAGTTCTAGACCCCACCTCAACGTCATGTAGACTCATGCAATCAATTGTATATGGTAATGGTCTGTCTGGATGTTTCAACAAGGATTTTACAAACGAACATCAACACAGGTTTTGGTATTTCTGGTGATGACCATGGTATAATCTATGTAGTGCTAAGCCTAATTTCATGTACTGAACAAGCAGTTATTAACAAGTTATTAACAAGTTATTAACAAGCAGTTATTAACAAGTTGATAAATAGAAATTAGAAACGTTTAACGATACAAGACTGTAAAAGAATTGACAGAGGTGATTTTAATTAGCATGGACGACTTTAGACCTGCAGAAAACATTTCTATGTAGGCTTATTCAGTGCACATCACTTTTATATACACGTGTCTGTGTTTATTTTATTATTCTAAATTATATTATTTCATTTTGATGTGTAGTGACCTTTATACTATGTTAAATTTTACAGCCGATGATGAAATGCCTAGTGTCATATGTCCCAGCGACATTTCCACTACATCTCAACATCCAGTTACAGTGACATGGACTGAACCAACAGTCATTGACAATATAGACACTGTACCGTTGACATCTCATTGTACACGTTCATCAGGTTCTGAATTCAGTTTTGGATCAACTAATGTGATTTGTCGTAGTACAGACTCTGCCGGTAACATTGGAAGCTGTGCATTCAACGTTAACGTCGCAGGTAAGTTATATGAGGCATGACACGGTAAAAACCACCAAGTTGTAGGAAAATTGAAAATTGAGTTCTTGTTACAATCATGCACTTTTCGAAAGCTTTAAAATGAGGGCTCAATTATCAAAATAGACATCTACAACTGAAGTTATTGGATAAAATAGACAACAATTTCCTTTGTATTTGTTTATATTATTACTATATTGTTTATTTGCTTATTTCTCAATAACTTCTTGTGCGACAACTTGGTGGTTTTGCAATGCCTTGCCTCATATTTGATTTTTTTGGGACGAGTTAGGTAATCCAATAATATGCTGACAAAAATGCAAAGCAGAAATACCATATAGTTTCCAACTGGAGAACACAGACTAAGACTACTGTAAAGTACCTGGCGAGACATAAGATTATTAACAAATTGCGCCCTCTGCCTGTAATTGCTGCGAAGCAGCTAATCCTAATCTGTACAGCAATTTGACCTCTCGGGGTCATTGTGTGTCAGATTAGAT
>JAOTQE010061759.1:0-13085 GCA_025631205.1 Nesometra sesokonis | reverse complement strand
ATCGACGTGGAAACGAGTTGACTCGGGACGAGTCGGTATACCTGTCGACGTGGAGACGAGTTGACTCGGGACGAGTCTGTCAGAAGATAATCGTTATACCTGAGACAGACGAGTTAACTCGGGACGAGTTGGTCAGAAGATAATCGTTATACCTGTCGAACGGCTTCCTAAAAATGTAGGTCAATCAAAGGCGTACGTATACAAACATGCATATCGTTCGATATGCAGGCTGCATATTAATTAGCAAATAAAATGACCTTGAGTTAATTTACTGTCAAAGTACCTGATCGTGGTATCTGTGGGATTCTAGATAGTGAAAAAGAGAATTTCAAAAATAATAAATCTCCGTTAAAATGTCAAAACATGTCAAATTTACGCATTCTGATAATTAATATAAGACGTGCAAACGCAAAAAAAATCCACCCACGGACACGTTATTAGGGAACATGAATGTAATCGACAAAAAAAAACTGCAATATGCCATGGATAACGATAATGTTTACATGAGATGTAAACTACCGATAGCAATACGTTTTTAGTTTACTTCAGACTAATCTATTTCAACGAGTGTCTGAGAATTTCCCTGTTATTGTTATTTTGAATTGGAAACATTAGATAACAAACATTCATGGTGAAATAAAAAAATACGCATGTCCATTTTAGTAATTATGTAACTAGAATTATTCTGAAGTTAAGGGAAGTATTTACATATTTTGGCATAATTTACTAATTCAAACGACATACATTTTAAAACAAAGGTGTGTTCTTAAAATAGGTCTACATTAAATTACAAGTACTCAAGGTACTGAAATACACGTAAAGGTGCTGGGAATCAATGGAAGCAGCTAGCGCAGGGCTTGCGTTTGGGAGCTAACACAGCGGTTGCGTTTCAGACGTCCAATCACTGGGTTGCAAGGCTTACTCTGGTCGGCTGCTTGCGTTCCCAGGCAAGACACTTTATCCACGTTGACTCTTTTCGTTCAGAAGTATAAGTGGGTACATGGAAGGTACAAATGCCATATGCGCTTATTATGGCTGCAACATGATGGGATGAATTGTGTTCCATAGGTGTTTGTTTCAATGACAGGGGGTAATAATTGTGAAGCGCTTAGAGGCCTTGGCAAAAAGCGCTATATAAATGTCACATAATAATATTTAATATTTCGACATTAATCGTATCATCATCCATACTTTTATCTGAGATTTGTTATAGTTCTACGTCTAGCCCTACAGCACAGATTAAACGAAATCGAAAATCGAACACTGATCTATTAAATGAAATCCTCAATAAAAGCTTGACAGGTGGAACATACATTCAAGTTGCAAGACAGATTATTGTTATAACCGGCTTCATCCAGATGTCTTAACGAAATAATGCTAAATGGACATATAAACCACTTGAAATTCAGATGAATTCAGTAGACAAAGTAAGTTCGGAAACACGATAGATCCAACTCAATTGAGCGCCCTCAATTTTGAAATTTATATAAAAAGCCGCTCATCGGTGAATAAAAGAAGTCTTTTAATTAATCAAGGGCTATAATTATAAATTCAATTAATTAATTGCTTGATTAATCAAACTAGTGCTTTTATAAATCTTTTGTTGGTGCTAATAAACTTGTTGAAACCATGGTGATAACAATCAACGATAACATTTGTATAACAAGTTTTGTTTGTTTGTCTGTCTGTCTGTCTGTTTACTTTAACAATATTGTATGAGGGTGGTCCATCCAGAGAAACTGGTCATTAGTGACCCTCCTCAGAACATACTATAAAATAAAAAAAAAACAAATTTAAATTATAAAATAAGTTATATTCATATATAAATTAACAGAAATTGAAGAAATTTCATACTACAACGATTTAATCACCATTTAACTTGTATATTATGACAAATAATTCTTTACAAGTGTAATAGTTTGTTTATTGCTGCATGTTTCTGTCTGCTTAATTTTAGCGTGGTAACTGTAATAGTTATCTATGTGTGTAGTGTGCAATATTGTCTAAATACTTTTGAATACTTTTTATTACATATGCAATTCAGCCATGTGCTGCCAGTTATGTACATTGTGAGTGAATAAAATATACGGTACCGAAAATCAAACAGAATGACGTCAAAATCAACAAATACGTAAAAATTGTTCGATTTCAACGACTGTATCATTTTCATTTATTATGACGTCATTCAATTTGATTTTTGGAAATGTTTTCATCGTATACACAATGAGGGTTTATCTTGTCGTTCTATTATAAGTACGTATACATGTTTCGTTTAATTTACATAGGAAGCACTTCTTCGTATCCATTTATATTTCATTGGTTATCATCAGAGTAAAAACAGAACTTTATACAAACTTTCAACCAATAGGAAACGCTATACTGTGATGTACAAGCTTTCTAATGATCAACTATTTGGGACATGTCATGGAAAAACTAACAAGTTGTTGCAAATTTTAAAATAGAGATAATACTTAAATCATATTACACTTTTTGTAAACTTTAAAGTAAGAGGTTATCAAAAATCGGACATCTATAACCAAAGTTACGAAACAAAATAAACAAAATATTCTTTGTTTTTTATACTTCCTGTTGTTTATTACCTTATTTCTCAATAACTTTCTGTGCGACAAATTGGTGATTTTTTTATGCCTTGCCTCATTTTGATATGAATTGATGTAAACATGAATATGTTTTTTAGAAAACCAACGGTGTAAGTGGGTTACCGTCGTTTAGTGAATTTAGAAGATTTTTTTTTCTTTAAATAATGAAGCAGAATTTCTAAACCAAAACTTTTGTTGGATGTATTAACGCTGTTTAAAAACACTCCAGCTTGGTTTACGTACATCGTACTATGAACCAATCAGACAGTGAGATAACAAAATCGCCATAATTATCGATATGAACGCGCAATTAATGGAAAATCAAGAAAATAACTATAGCTAGATCTTGGTAAGATATGACAAGTTACACAAGATATGACAAGTTACACAAGTGACCACTATTGGCAAATCAACAAATCAGGTTGAAGTACATCCTATTTGACCATAGTAGCGATTGCCAATGCTTGTTAAATTGTGAAACAATACATCTAGGCATAACTTTTGATAGTACATAATCATACTCATGAACTTTATTCATCTTCATAATGAGAAAATTACATTGCTCGTCTTAGAAAAACAGTGAAGATATTAAATCGCCTTAAAACTGAATAATTAAATTACAAAAAATGATAAACAGTTCCTAGACAACCAGTCGTTGGTGTTCTCGGACGCCTGTTCGTACCAGCAGATGAGGCCTCTGTTTTATCCAGCCATAGTTTTTTGGAGTTTTTTTTTTTTTGCTTCTTTTCGTGTCACATCCAACATGGAGTTTTATTGCTACTTAGAGGATGAGATCTACGTCATGCTTCCTAAATCATGTATCATTATGAGGCTTTGGAAGTGACGTTGTTCAGTCGAGGAAAATAGCCTAATGTGCAGCCAAGTTCGAATCCAGGACCTCGGGATTGGAAGGCAAGCATGTTTTCTGCCAAGTTAAAGCGCCATTCTTGGATTTGAACCCTTGTTCTAGGCTATGGCTGGGTTTAAACAAAGCTGGGCAATATTACCAGTTAATATCACGTAGACACTAACACCGGGATTTCTTTTTGGCCTTTGACTTTATTTAAATTATAAATATAGCATTTTTGCGATATATGGAGTTATTTAAAAAATAAAAGGTTTTGAATTCAATAACAGATCAATATTTAAAAAAACAACAAAATAATAATGATGAATTGTGGTGTTTATAACAAATCACAATCGTGGTTGGATTGATACAGTAGACCGACTGATATTAAAGTATACAGTTGCCGCCCCCGGGATATATAACCTTAAATTAGCAAGACGTGGGGTATCCCCCCAAGGCACCCTACAGTATACTAACACAGTATACTACTCCATACGCCCACACGGTTAAAGATGCTTTGCAATTTATATGCAAGAGCAACAACATTTATATCTATATGAATGTTTGGAATAATTATTCTATTTTGCTTTTGACGGCTAAGATTAAAAGGATTGCATTAGCTCATTTCTTTCAATATTCATCAATCGTCTTTATCTGATACAAGCAGATCAATGATAACGCCATGTGACAATTCAACAAACAAAATTATCGTATAAGAAACTATTACAAAAAAAAATCCATTTTCAGGCGCGGATCCATATATGGGTTACTACCCCTTCACCCACTCATTGTCTGCAATGAATTATCTGTCAACATTGTCTTTTAGGTACAGTTGAACCTCCCGTAAGCGGACACCCTCGGATCCGGAAAAAAGTGTCCGCTTACGGGAAGTGTCCGCTTACGAGAATTTCGGCCGATAGAGAGCCAAAGTTGTAAAATTATGTACTGTATACGTCCTTATGTCTCACATTTCACGGCCTTCTCATCACAAATAGCCTCTCAAATTTCTAGACACCGCATTCTATATTTTATTAAATATTGTTTATCATTTTTAAGATTGGGATCAGTATTATGATTCTAAGCCATTACATTATAAGGACGATTTTGTACAGACATTTGTATTCGTAATACAGAAAAACCACAAAATTTTCCGTGATGTCCACTTATGGGAGGTAAATTAGCATGCCAAAAATCTAAATTTCAAGGCAAAAAGTGTCCGCGTCCGCTTACGGTAGGTGCCCGCCTACGTGAGGTGTCCGCACAGGGAGGTTCAACTGTACAAAGAAAACGCATTTCTAAATATTGTCCCTGGGAGGACCCCAGACCTCTGGGAACACCAATTGTCGTGATTTTTTCCTGAAACTTGGCACCGGGTTTCCACCACCTATTTTGATAAGTTATAACCCAAAAATAACCCTATTTTTTCTTTAGAAATGCTACGAAGTAAAAGCAAAAAACAAAAAAAAAACAACACACACTTAAAACCGCCGGAGGTTTTATAATTCCGTATAACAACATATATAAACAATTTTTTTTTAATAATTTATTCTTAAGTCCTTAATTTTCGTTTTATTTTGGTATCAAGTAAATTTTAAAATCAATTTTAACGACTTTGTCGTCATATTTAAGTAGCAACCTCTTGTAATAGGCCTAAGCATTGTTATATTACTGCAGGGTATGAAACGTCTTCTAGGCCTTCAGTTCACAATGATCATGCAGCAGTACTTACCTATCACTATGCAGTATTTATCATGTATCATCAAGTACTACATGATTGGTAAGTAGTGAATGATGATTGGTAATTACAAAATGATGATTGGTAATTACAGAATGATGATTGTAAGTGCTGCATGATGTTTGATAACATTGAATGATTGATAAGTACTGCATTCTGATTGGTAAGTAATGTATGATTATTGGTAAGTACAGAATGATGATTGGTAAGAACTGGGTGATGACTGGTAAGTAATGCATTATTATTGATAAATATTGATTGATGATTAGTAAGTTATTCATAGCGATTGGTAAGTACTGAATGGTGAATGGTAACTACGGAATGATGATTGGTAAGCGCAGAATGATGATTGGTAAGTACTGCATTATGATTGGTAAATACTGAATGATGATTGTTAAGTACAGCATGATGTATGACAAGTACAGCATAGAAGTACTTGCATGATGACTGGTAAGTACTACATGACAAGTACTGTGTGCTGTCTGTTAAGTATTGAATAATGATTAATGATAAGTACATACTAAATAATGATTGATAGGTACTGCATGGTGATTGGTAAGTAGTGCATGATGATTGTTGATAACATAATGCACCTTTCTTCAGTTTTTTTTACATAACTGTAAGGGCCAAGCTAAACAGGAGGCATAGGTAGAACAATTGAAAATGAGGTATTTAAGATTGGAATTATGAAACTATATAATATTGACAATTTTTACAATTTGCTTGTTTTTGCCTACTGTGGAAAACCAGCTTTGCGAATTTTACCTCATGGTTTGGCTCTACCACAATTAGAATGATGGTATACAGTCAGAGGTCGTCGAGGTACGCAGTGTTTTCCCATAATATTGGCCCTATCCCAAATATCTACATAACTTGTAGGCCTCTATGAGCATTTCTTTATTATGTAATGGAAGAAAAAATAGTAATGAGAGAAATGGAGAGAAAAAAAAAATTAGAGAGAATAAAAATGTTGGGATAATTATTGTTAAATAGACAATTTTTTACTGGTAAATTGCGATTTTACCGGTAAATTTACTGGCTAAAACCATACTCGGGAGAACACTGGGTACGGATACGTACTTTTGACAACTTGTTAGAAAGCCAGACTAAATTATTAAACTGCATTTTCGATTAATATGATTTAACAATATCTTATTAATAATACTTCTCATAACGTACCCGTAAAATAAATTAATTTGATTAAAATATTTATATATTTATTACCGATATCGTTACCAATTGCCAAATTAATTATTACGGTAAAGTATATTTGATAATGATGTATTTTTATTCTAAAAATACTCAGAAATTTGTTTTGAAAAAAAATAAAAAAGTTGCTACAACCTCTTCATACACAATTATTCATTTAAAGGTTACCGTAGTCATCACGACTTTTAAGCTAAAAAAAGCTAAATATTTGAGATTGGATGCCAGCCAAATGCAGGATTTTTTTTTATTTTAAAGCATTGTCTCATTAAAGTTGTAATACATTTATAATAATAAATCAAGTTTAGTTTTTGTTAATGTGTTGTAGTACTGTACGCCCACTAATCAAACATATTTCATAAGTACTGATTCAGCGCCGTTAGAGCTGCAAGCATTTTTAATACCGAAATTTATACGGCATTGCCATAACTAAGCGACAGACAGACATACCGACCGACTGACTAATCAACAATGTTAATCCAATCCAATCAACACCTAAGAACCTACCTGAGAAATTTCAAACCAACTGAACTATTAGAAGTTAAAGAAATGGCAAATAAGGACTGAGGACAACGGCATCGTGACAGGATTCAATATATCGACATAAATTATGTCATCATCAGGAATGATGATAACATAATTTGGCGTGCATCTCATTGTTCCGAGTATTATATTTATTTAAGTTGATTAATAGACCATTCGGATCTTAGATTATCTTCATTACCAGAAATAAAACATTTTTGAGATCATTTTTTTTATTTGCATTAATATTAACCCATCATGAAGGGTTTAACCTTTCATGAAGATTTTCAAGGTTCCAGGTTATGAGGCATGTCACGACAAAACCACCAAGTTATAGGAAATTCAATATTTAGTTGTTAAAACCACATTACACTTTCCGTAAGCGTTGAAATGAGGGGGTCAATTATCAACAATCTCCTGACGTTATTGGACAAAATATGCAAGAGTTTCATTTGTTTTCTTATTTCTCAATAACATCAGGTGCAACAACTCGGTGAATTAATAGAAATAATTATATAGGCCTAGCTTGCTATACTGTGAGTTCAACAAACGTTCGGTTCACACGTAATTGAAATCATGCCCAAACTTCCCCGACACACAGACCACCTAACCAATAAATAACCGCAACATAGGTACTTCCATAAATTTAAAACCAATTTGGCTATTAAAACTTGAAAATAGCATATTAAAGGTAAGAAAAACCGATCGCAAAAGGAAGACAGAGAACAGACGCACCGACGGATCAGCTAACCGTAGGATGACTGTCACACGCTACTACGAAACTGCTTGCTAAATTTTAAACCAATTAATGGCGGAAATCACTAACACAACTGGTGTCTCCAAGCTAATTAACTACAAAAGAGTTATTCTCTACCGAATTTTAGGTAACGAATAACTTATGAAAATCTTTTTGAAAGATGCAAAATTGTATGTTACTTAAATTCAAGGAAGTTATTCTGTACCGAATCTCACGTAAACAACTCGTGAAAATCTTTATAAAATCCAAAATTTTCTGTTAGTGATAGAGCCAGCATCTTGTGAGGTCTCATCGTAGGTGATATCAAATTGAGATAATCACCAAAATAGGTCTGAAGTCATTTTTTTTAGAAACTTAGTTTAAATCAGTTATGAGAACTATGGTACTTATATTTCACTATAATATATTTTTTACATCAGTTTTTATGTATGAAAGTGTCCTTCATGCAGATTTTTTTGGGATGAACAGTCTTTTAATTGTTTATTTTAGATTATTTTATGGACTACTACAAATGATCATATTATCTTTGGATCAAGTAATCCAATAAATATCATTGGAAGTTTAGATTGCAGCTTACCTATGTTATGCTCTAATGGATGGTATCAATAACTCAATTATGGATTTTCCTACCATGCGACTCATTTTGGATGAGACCTCACTTTTTTTTTCTATCTCCCCTATCTGACTGATCTGGCATGCGGTCAAATGACAGCCATAATTTTCAGTTCATCTCTTTAAAAGGTTTCTCTACAAGTTTACAATTACATTTTTAGTCTATCTAATAATAATTCTTTATCTCTAATACAATATATTACATTTTTAAACATCCCGTACCAATTTTAAGATAATTATTAAAAAAAACGGATAATTTGATATTTTCCGTTACCCAAATATACTTCATAATCATATTTTATATGCACTATTACCGGTTTGCCGTTGGATTCCCTTGGGTTACGCATTTTGTGACAATTTTTGTAAATTGTAAAATTGTGTGAAACCAAAATAAATAAAAAAAAAACAATAGAAAACGGAAAGTATACACCTGAAAATTAGCTTGACACGACAAAAGTTTGCTTGATAAGGGCTTTTTTTATGTCAGACAATAACGATTAACTTTTTATTCATAGGCCTAATACTACCTTAGTGATCTGTAAAAACAATCTATTGCTATTGACATTTTCTTTTCATGCAACATTAGATTATCTTTAAGTAAGAAAGTATAATACATACTACAAGCACTGAGATACACGTCATCATGACGGGATTCAATATTTCGACATAAATTATGTCATCATCAGAAATTTACAGTATGTCGAAATATTAAATCCTGACACGATGGCATGCATCTCATTGCTTGGAGTATGTAGGCCTATTATACTTTAAATGAAGCTGATCAGTGGACCTTTAGCATTTTAGATTATCTTCATTACCGGTACCAAGAATAAAACACATTTTTCAGTTCATCAACTTTTTTATTTGCATTAATATTAATACACCATGAAGGGTTTAACCTTTCATGAAGACGTTCAAGGTTTCAAGCTGGTTTGAGGCTTGTCACGGCAAAACCACGAAGATGTAGAAAATTGAAATTTTAGTTGTTAAATCAACATTGCACTTTCCGTAAGCTTTGGAATGAGGGGTCAATTATCAAAAAAAAAATCTGCTGACGTTATTGGACAAATATGCATGAATTTTATTTGTTTGCTTATTTGCTTATTTCATGTGCGACAACTCGGTGATTGTTTCATGACTAGGCTCATATTAATAGAAATAATTATATAACTTGCTATACTGTGAGTTCAAGAAACGTTCGGTTCCTATACTTAAGAGGTGTAATCATGGTTCTATCTAATAACGAACGAACATTGCCGACTGAGCTTAGAATAATTAAGGCAACAAGAATCCCCCGGCACGTAAGCAAATTGCTCTAGTCGTATTACTATGCCTTCGGTGCACTTACCTCCGTCAATTTAATCGTTCACCTTCCAATCCTCTGCCCTTTCAGCTTAAAATCGGTGTTATTTTATCACAACTTCATATTTAGTTCAAATTAATATGTGGCGCTCACATGCCAAAAGAGACATGAATCAAAAAATTGATAAATTACTTATTTATAGATTTTGAAACTACACATTATTATCTTTAACTTGAAAAAATAATCAGTTCCATGCGATGTGTCCTTGCAAAGTTATGAACAATCAAAAACTTGAACATTTAAAATCTAAGTTTTCAGAAAACTGCAATTGAAAATCTCTTAGGCATATCAGTATAAATTGAAAAAGCATGGTCATGTTAATTTGCAAACTTTTAACATCTTTGATCATATACAGTATCTGAAAATTGTTTAATACGAAAGTTGTATTATGAATGTTGAATTTTTATACTGTGTGTTACTATTTGAATTTGGCGTTTCACGCAATGTACAGACAGACAAACCAATAATGTGAGGTCTCATCACAAAATGAGTATCATGGTAGCAAAATCCAAAATTGAGTTATTGATATCAAATTGTAAGGTCTCACCACAAAATGAATTTCATGATAGAAAAATCCAAAATTGAGTTATTGGTGTCTAATTGTGAGGTCTCACAGCAAAATGAGTCTCTTGGTAGAAAAATCCAATATTGAGTGATTGGTGTCTAATTGTAATGTCTTACCACAAAATGAACATCATGTTAGGAAAATTCAAAACTGAATTACTGGTACCTTATAAAAGCTGTAATCTGCACTCCAAATGACATTGGATAGAACCAAACATATAACATTTGAAGTTTGCATATATGGAAACACGGTTTTGAGAAAATCACCAATAAAGATTTTAAATCTCATAAAATATGCATGAAGGACACGTTCCTTCACAAGAGCTGACCTAAAAGTATAGTATCATGAAATATAAGTACCATAGTACTCATAATTGACAACTAAATTTCTCAACAATTTGACTTCAGACATATTTTGGTAATTTTCTCAATTTCATCTCAACTACGATACAACTAGAGTGGCATTTATCTCAGTTGGTTTAGCTAATGAAATCACTGTGCTGTGCGCTAAACCATGACTCACTGGTGCATGGTTCAATTCAACACCACGCCACTATCCTTGTATTTCGGCTGGAGGGTCGAAATAGAAGTTACTAGCGCACCGTCTTTCAGATGAGACATTAAGCCGTTGGTCCCGTGTAGGACAGCATGGCGTATGTGCACGTTAAAGAGCGCAGTGTACTCTTCGAAAAAGAGAAGTGGATTGTCTCCCGGTATACTACCAATCACCACCAGAAGTTCCCCACTGGAAATAAGTCCACTTCGGACTTTCGTGGTGTTCTAAACCGAATAAATCAAATCAAGACACGTTTTGTGATGAGACCTCACATATTATGATTATGAGAAAAAATTGGAACAAGTGAAGAAGTGAATTAAAACAAAGTAACTTAATAATACAATTAATGGAAATGACGACTGGAAAATACATGTCTCGAATCATTATTTGACAAGATAAAGCATAAACTAATCATAGTAGTATTCAATCAGCAAAAAGAAACTTCAAGCAAAATATAATCTGGTATGGGAATGTTTAATGTTTCATCTACAATAGTGGACCGTTGTCGCTAAATAAATCATTAGAAAATAAACCAGAGGTTAAGACGACATATAAACAGTTATTGTTCATTTAAAATAACATGGAACTCTAAAGGAACCAATTGACGAGATGGTCTAAAACAACCTTTAAAAAAATATGTATGAAATTGTTAGGGCATTCCGGATATAGTTCCTTCGAAATGTAGAACTCCACAGAGGCAGTCAAAATCCGTGCAAACAAAAACAATGACTTCTTAACACAAGAAATGAGGGAGTTTGTATTTAAAAGAAAGGACAAAGGAATTGAACTCTGGTTATTGAGGGTGTAAACGCTTAGTCTACAAACGACGATCAAGGAAACAGGTATATAGATACAGAATACTGATTTAGAAAATTATGTGCTGTTGCTTTATATATATTTATGAAATTGGTACGGCATTTCAGAATACAGTATAGTCCCATCGAAAGGTAAAACTCCATAGAGGCAGTCAAAATCCGCGTGGATGCAAACAAAAAAAAACAAGAACTTCTTAACAAAAAATGATGGAGTTGGCATTTGATAGGAAGGACAAATTAATGAAATCTGATTGTTGAGGATGTAAACGCTTAGTCTACAGTTAAACAACGACAAAGCGAACAGATATATAGATATAAGAATACTGTTAGAAATTACGTGTAGTTTGCTTTAAATCGTCTCTATCGATCAATTAGCAAATATGTTATAAATACTGTTCTGTATGTATAACATGCCTACTACATGAGAATTATCATGAGTCTACGTTTAAATAAAACGTGCGACTGATTCGATTAGTTAAACTATAAAGTTTGACTTTATTATAGAAAGTGTCGTACGAACTGTGTGATTATTAATCAATGAAAACTATCGATTATATTTGATTGCGCCCCTTAGCAAAACCCTTATTTGCTTGAAGAAAAACCCTTTTTCAATTAGCTATGTTGCTCAGTTGATACATCGTGTCACATTTAATGCTATCTTGCTATTCACCTTATTACCTTTGCTTCGTTCAAATAGTTTAATCTATACGTTATCCCAAACATGAATTAACTATACGAATTGCAAATGACATATATATTCAATTAAACTGAAAGATACATTATTTCCGTTTCAACTTTAAATTAAACTTCTTTACAAGATCGCTTAACAATATTAAAATGGTTTTTTTTTTACAGTAACATCGCCCTCTATCAGCAAAAACATAATTAGTTGCATTTTTACCAGGGAACAGTGAAATTAACAGCGAAATGTTCCCTGGTTTTACTGAGATGAAAAAATTCCCAAACAATCAATTATTGGCAAGAATTAGTAACTAAAATACTGTACTACTTATGCAGTTGAACCTCCATGTGTGGACATCTCTAGCAAGCGAACACCTCCCATAGCGACCACTCAAAAGTCAGTTTGTTCTTCCTATTTAAACAGTGCATTTTATAACTCTCGTAACTTCGGCCACGTACCGTAAGCGGCCGCGGACTCAATATTTTCGTATGATTTACCTCCCCTAAGCGGCCACCCGAAAAAGTACGTGATTTTGTGGACAACGAATACAAATTTCTGTACAAAATCCTTATAGGCTGAAAATCATATTACTGAACCAACTCATCTTTAAACAAGTCGATCCGACAATAAGAAGCGGAAAGCTGCACACAGTAGCTGTAGCTAGTCGGTGTCACCAACTGTTTCGTGCACTGCACGCTATCAATTTAGCCAACAAAATCGGGCTAGTATTCCAATTCTACAACCGCCTCTACAAGGCGATTGAAGATTAGAGTGCGGCTACTGATCCAACTATACAAGCAAGATCAGTGTTCGAATGAATCGGATT